>PNEQ01003146.1:36280-51410 GCA_003012365.1 Medauroidea extradentata | reverse complement strand
CCGTTAATTTACGGAAGGCAACTAGCTCCACTTATGGAAACTCGCATATTTATGTGACTTCTTTAGGATGCAGGCGCATTAATGCGTTTGGTTATTTATTTAGTTCCTTCTCGTAGTTTTTCATGTGTTTAATTAATGAAACATAATTACTTATAACTGTGTTACAAAATAACGTTTCCGTTAGTTAAACAGACGTTTCTGTAAAATTGCCCGTAAATTTATGGAACATTTTTAACAGTGTATAAGAAATGTATGCTTAATATTGTGCCATGTAGGCCTAATTAGAGATGACTGTATACCGGGAAAATGTTTTGTGCCAACATGGTAGTTTCTTGTGGTATTTATTATTGGGTGATACACGTCTGACACTCCGTAGTTGTCTGCAGACCAACAACAGGCATAAAATATTACAATAGCGGGATTATTATTGGCTCAGTCAAATAGAGTAATAACTCAATGTACAAGCGAAAGCCAGTAATATGCGTTGAAACCCACTAACCCAGCAAACAGTCAAGTTTTCCCGCGATAAACCATAATTTCTACTTATAATGTAAGGCTGAAAGGAAATATACAGATGTGTGCCCCACCCAAAATTATGTCCTACTTATGCCACTGACTTTGCGGTATGCAAAATGTTCTTTTTTTTAAGGCCTCTTGAGTAAGAAATAAGGAACTCTTATTTGAGTACATGAAACCATAAATTTAGTCCATCCACATCAGTTTTGTTATTTCTTTTCTGAACGGTCTAAAACAAACACTATTGAGAGGCACAATGTTAGTCCCAACGCTCATAAAGAAACTCTGGTTTACGGCCTATGTATTTCTAAATATATGCACATAAACACTAATGTTATGTTTCGAACCTTGTCTCCCCGACATCCAGAAGGGAATGGGACTATATTACTAGGCACTGTTACTAGGTCTCCGCGCATCTTCACATTCCGTCGTTGCTCCATCCCTATCTCAACGCACCTCGAGTCGACAATGGGCGTTAAAAAATTCACGAGGGTAGGGTGGGTAGGAACAAATTTAATTTTTGAGGTGAGCAAACAGTATGTTAACCTGAGTTAAATTTATACGCGTCCAAGAACTCACAAAATATTCACGATCAACTCCTCACTAACCCTGCTCTCGACCAAGTTAAAGCGGCTGTTAGCAGACAAAAGTCGATATTTGGCGCGGGAAACATGTACACATTATAGACATGAAGCTTGCCTATTGGGTATTCCCTCATTCATCAACTTGATACGTGGTTCTTTACCCCAGGGATTTCCCAACTTTATTCACGGTTTAGTTCAGTCAGCTTAGCTTCTTACTGTGTCTACAAACATCCCCTATCCATTACTCCTGCGATGTCACTGATATGACAACCTAGTATACAGATAACTGGACGCGTATCTGCAAGATACGGTACGAAATCCACACACACTACACACACTGCATGAGCTCGAAATTACCACAGGTGTCGACGGAAATGACGATGGTACCAGTGAACGCCTTCTAAGAATTTTGTAACGTTTCTGTGGAACGTCCGGACGGTAAAAAGAAAACAATGTTCACAGTCACAGAATACGTACTAGAATCACTATCGATCAAGTTTCACCAGCCATCAAAACTAACAATAAGCGTACCAAATGAATTACTACAGCATTTTCGTGTCGAGGTTTGATAGCACACGCTGTGTTTTGTTCAAAAATTTTAAATCAGTACAGGCGCGCCCAGCTAGATATACAGGAAGATGGAAGGAATCATCCATTGCCTCTCTCAACCATCAGAGCATCTACCTGGAGTAACGTAGGTACAGACTGTTCACGATAAAGTGAGCACTGATTAAATTTTTCTTTCAGCCATTCTGCTATCATCTTAAATATCTTTTACCTGAAAACTTCCCTAGAACAAAAAACCAGTGTAAACATTCCCTCAATCTCAAAACACATTTGGTCCAAATAAAATACAGTTTTGGGATATTAAAAGTGTCGGAGTGCTCAGTTTAAAGTAAACAGACTTCAAGCCACGGGAAACCGAAATCACAATCATATTAGAACCTGGACTTTCCCGAAAATGAGTTCCATTGCATCACCTTGCTATGTTACTTCGTAGGTAGTGTAGATATACCACAGTTACACCACCAACCGAAGTTGAGTAGGGATACAAACACTGGCCTCAAATTCGGGAGGACCCGGGTTCGATCCTCGGCTCTGGCCATCCTGATTTCAGTTGTCCTGGGTTTTCTCCTGCGTAACTATGCCAATGTATTCGGCAATATAATGTAACAATTATAATAGTTATTTTCGTTATTGAGTTGTCTAGTCGTCATCTTCACTGAAGATTCGGAGGGCGCATGCGTGTCCTAGTGTCACCTCCTAATATTACTAGGAAGTCGGAACGCACTTTATTAAAAATGCTGGGAAAGTAAGTAAAAAAAAAATAACGTCGAATTCTGCTCAACTTTCAATAAAAATTATGTTTCCTGCAAATATTAAATTTTAGATTTCATATGGAATTCTGCAGGCTTTCGCGGCCGTTGTCGAATTGACTGGCTTGGCTTCCGGGCTGGATATCATAGTTTATGTGCAAGGGCATTACAAAGTAAATGAAATGGTTACCAATACAAAATAAAAGTACTCCTACTGACAAGATTACACAAATTAAATTTTTGTAATTAAAATAATGATCAAAATAGGTAAAAAGAGAAACAAAACAATAAAAAAACTTAAAAGTATAATCACTAAATCAGTGTCCAAAACAACTTCATACGTGTTAGTGTTTGGGAATAAACCGTCGATTCTTTATTTTAAATACATTATTTAGCTGTGTTTTTACTCCCTGCAATACGAATTCTAAATTTTAAATTGGTTTTAGGGTTATTCATTTAATACGAATTTCGTTTCAAAATACCAAAAATATGTAAGTTACGTAAAAAATAGCGATACGGGCTTTTAATTTTCATTATTACTGTTTTTAATGAATAAGTATTTGTTTTTCACCCTAAACGCGTAAAATGAAACGAAAGTAAACAGCGAAGAATTTACGGAGCTATTTATGAAATTTAGTGTATTTCTGCACCAGTAGCAGAGTGATTTCACTTTTCCTGTAATTTATTTCATTTCTGTAATTATAACCAGCACACAGTAACATTATAACTTTCACGAACCCCTACACATACACAATGCACTATATATTTTTTTATTGGGTGGAGGAAATGAACTTTCTTCTAATCTGTAGTCAGTCTCATCGTCACTTTTTTCGACACGGAAAGTTCAGACCTTTCTTTGGCTATGGTTCAGGCCGTCGTGTCGGCGGAGACTGTAAATTGTCATGATAATACAGACGGCTGACGTGCACTAGTCATTCTTACTAAGATATAGCGTAAACAAATTTCTAAACTTAGCCTTCAGCTTCGGCTAAGAGACGAATAGCTGATTAGTACGTGCCAGGCAATGAACATACTACCTCCAAGTCACCTTCCTGCTACGCGCTGTTTCACTCTCCGTGACTAGAGGGCAGCACTTGCCAGTGGTCGTCATTCTCTGCAGTGCTACGAGGTGAGGTGAGAGTTTTATGGACTTGTACAACGAGGTCTTGAGAGCTGATGATGGTGAAGTGAGGTAAAGGGACAACACAACAGCCATGCCCGAGCCAGGATTCTAACCCAGGACCTTTCGCACAGTAGACCGACGCCTAACCGGATACGCTACCGAGGCCGGCTCAAGAGCAACGACAATGTTCAAATACGAATACTTGCGACTGCGAGCGTATAGGGGACAGCATATACGTGCCTACAGGATAGGCCCCATATGTAACTATTTCAGGGGCCTTTTCCTACATGTGCTTCAAACGCGCTGCAGCGTGTTACGGCTATTCTTTTTTGATGAAACCATTTAACGCGGGACGTATTTGTACATCTACGAAAAGAACACACGCTTCAAACTATGTCGCTATAGTTTTAAAAATTTGGCACGTTTATTCGAAAGATCACTTTTGGACGAAAGTGGCTTTCCCAGACTGCCGTATCTGGAAAAATAACTGGATTCGAAAAACACAATACCAGAAACATTGAACTACGATGCTCACAAATAAAATTATATGGCCACCGCCTGTCTCATAGGAAAAAAATATGATAGTAAAGCACTGCACGTCAGCCGAGTGGCTTGCGCGGAGAGGTGATGATTCATTACATACGCCGGTCAGCGGCAACCTTACCGCTCCTGCCTCACACATACAAACGCAGGCTGTCTGGGAGTTCCCTTAAACTCCGTATCAGTGTTTCAGACGCATGTATACAGCCCGCATTAACTAAATATAAATCATGTCTAATTTTACGTTTGCTACAGCAATAGTAGTATTACACATATCAACATTATCTTCGCGGTTAAAAGATACAGAGTAGTTCTTTTTTCGCTGCATTTGCCGAAGTCAAGTACAAAGAATTGTTGCTACAAATTCTACAAACCTTGTTTTTCGTATCACATTGATAATGCAACCGTTCGCTATACTTGATTTTGCATAGCGCAGCGAAAATAAGAACGACAGCGTTTTTGATAAAGCGCTAAGATAATGTTGATGTGTGTAATATTCTTATTGCTATAGCGAACGTAAAATTAGCCTTGATTTATATGTGGTTAATGTGGATTGCATACAGGCGCCTGAAACACTGACACGGCCTCTTAACATGGCTATTTCGTAAATACACGTGCTATTGTAGCAGTATTGCTGTTTTAAGTAAGTGCAGCTATTCTTTGAGCATGACAATAAGTGATTATGAATAGTAGTTAACGCTACTTGAAATTTACAACCCCCTCCCCTATCAACCATCAAGAAGGGCAAGCAAGCGAGAACGTCGAATCCGCCCTGATAAGGCCTTCGGGCCGGCTTGGGGGGGATGGGGATGACGATTGGCGGATTTGTGAGGCGCTCGACATCTCGGTCATCAGCGCCCACAAATGTGTTATAAATAATAAAATATTCACTACCCCTATGACAGGAAGGAAAAAAGTACTCTACGGAAGAAATAAAAATAAATAACTGAGTATATACAGAACACAATGAAAAAAAAAAGGGTATACATGCTTACACATGTACGAATCAAAACACAAGAACAATACAGACATCAACACAGAGCCAACAAATCACAACACGTTAAAAAGGCCAGTAGCACGTAAAAAAAAAGAATAGTACGTCGCTCACTGACGAACATTCCTCACACAAAATGTTCTGAAGGTCGTCATCAATGTTAAAAGTATGACGGGCATGGCCATATCTGTGACACTCCAACAGGATGTGACGGACAGTCAGGGGAGTGTCACAGGCATCACAAACAGGAGGGGGTTCACCACACAGCAAATACTTGTATGTAACATAACTCGGAGGTGTGTAAGGAGGACATCCTCCTCGCGGGCCAACGGAATACGATGCTTCTGAGCAGCTGAGTCATTTATGGCACTGAGTTAGTTTGTCAGAGGGAGCCAAGAGGTCCTAACATGCTTGTGCTGCATGCAGTATCACACACTAGGACACGAGGGTCACAGGGTGGAAGACTTCATCATTGCCAGTGATGCCCGCATGGCCAGGCGTCGGCCACCCTCAGCTTCCCCTTGATCAAAGACATAGGAGAGTGAGCAGAGGAGCCAGACCTCAAGGCTTGCAGTGCGCTCAATAAATCGGAGCGCACCAGGGGGCCGATTAAATATCGCATTTTTATGGGTGCAACGCAAAATTTGCACCTGCGTTGCGTCAGGTTGCGACGCATTGGAATAATATACTTACGCAATGCCATATAAGACCCGTTTAACTTGCTCTGCACTTGCGTTGCGCTGCGTGTCGGTGCAAATAGCAGGTGGCGATATTTAATCGACCCCCAGGTATTTGCGTGATAACTCCGTACTTAAAACACACAAAGCTTTATAAATAGCACACAGCTCTGCAGTTGAAATGCATACCCAGTAGAGGCATCGGATTACAAACCATCAGCATATAAACAGATAAAATTGCTAAAATCAGACGTCACAAGATTCAGGAAGAGACTCTCACAGACGTAAGGTGTCACTGTTTTCGCGAATTCCGCCAGATCAAGCCGTGCTAACAGCCCATGGTGGTTCTGGGCGTGAAACATGCAGCACGTCCTCGGGCACTTTATGTTGAACCATGGTATGTGCTAATAGGACACACACAGGTTTGGTGGCAGAAGGTCGGGCGTCGTACAGCTGTATTTAAGAGGGGTGGCGAGTCATCGTACAAAGAGTGCGATGGTCTGACAGCACTATCAACCAGGGACGGATCTAGGAGGGGGCAGGGGGGTAGTCACATTGCGTATGAGAGAAGGTCGGGGTAAAGGTTGGGCCGACTGCTTGACTATTGAGAAGTGCCCGTTGCCCGTCCAGCTCCAATAATGGATGAGGTGAGTGTGTGATGAGTGTGGAGCAGCTACAAAATAAGAGATGAGGGTGAAACTGGAGTTCCCCAAGAAAACCAGTCAGCCAATTTGAGTATTTCACTTATTAACTTTTTGATATTGTTGACGTACAAAATAAGTGTTTTTGAAGTAGCCATGCAATTATTTTTTTTCTTGTGGCTCCTCTTGTGGAGACAAATTTTATTGATCTGAACAGTACTACTACTAATTACAGACACATATGAAAAAAGATGTTGGGAAGACATATAATGATATCTGTTATTAGAATTTTTATTGCAAATCAAACTGCACACTAAGCACAGTAATTAAACCTTTTTTATAACTAACTGTATCAAACGATTTTTTAAAAATAATTTTAAACTTTTAGTTATTATTAAGCACAGTCGTGGTTAAAGGAAAACAAAAATGTTGCAAGCAATATAAATTTTAATTAATTTGCTACGGTCTGTTTACTTAGTCATTAATTGGTTAAAAGTTATGGTTACTTAGGTACTTTAATAAAAAAGCAGGCAAGTCATTTTCCCAGGTAGTGCGTCGTTGTTGTCATCTCGCGACAGACCGTTACTGTGACACAATTATCGGTATGACTCTTAGGCCCGTATTCCTAAATGTTTGTTGGTTCAGGACATTACTTATTCAAGACTAATCTGTGACATTTCCTTGCCCTAATATAATTACGCATGTGCAGTATGCTTAGCCCTACAGACAGCTACACACGTTACAACGTATTTTACAGCTTCCTGGACGAATATAGTTTTTAATAATAAAAGAGAGATCAAATACAGTTGAACCATACATAAAATGAAACTTTGTGGTACCAGGAATACTAAATAATAACCCACTAGTATTTTAAAAGGCCAAATAGTCCAAAATCAACAAATTTATGATTTTCAAAGCATTGCAGTATACGTAAATTTTTTCGGGCAGTATGTGTAACTGATTCGGTAGTTTAGACGCTAAGGCGTCGGACTGGTAATTATTATATGTGGGTCGAATCCAGGTCACTCCAAAAATTTTTTTGATTTTTTTATATTATGTAGCACAATAAGGTAAAAATTAAATTAATCGTTATTTCCATAAATATAGTTCTTAAGCATTAAAATAATTGAGAAATAAAGAAAATGAGTTGACATGAACAATGAACCGTTGTTGATGAATAGAAAATTCTCCCCCTGTAAATTGCAGTCAGTATTTAAGAAAACCATGTCTAGTGTACAGAATTGAATGACTTGACTTAATGCTCAAAAATCGAAAGAATATTGGATGTACGATCAATAGGCACCTATTGTAAATTGGCCTACTTAGAAAATGTGCAAATGCAATTGTTATACACTGTTGATTTAAACACATTTATGAGATACGATACGTTTAACTTACATTCAGAAATTTTTACTGTGTTAATATTTTTTAAATTAATTTGCGAAATAAAATGTTCACTAGTAAAATAAAACGAATTTCATTTATATTTTTTACGTGAAGAACTCGTTGTATTTAATCTATGTTACGTCACGTTAAATAAAAGTTTCAGAAATAATTAAATGTGTTCATGATATATTCACATACGAAAAAAAAAAATAATGAAGCTGTAACTGGATGTTTCCAAACAGCTAGCGTGCTATAAATACAGTATTTGAACTTTCAAATTTATAAAAATATCTCCATTCTCATGCTGTTGTAATTAATAATTTAGTTAAATATATGAAAACAAACTACAGATTTGTACAAGTCTAATTCAAAAAGCAGTTTGTACGACAGAAAATCTGCTCGCTGGTTCAGTGGCTTGTGCATAGAGATGATAGGACATTTAACAGATGTGCCAATGCCGCTCTTAACGTAATATTTTTTTTTGGTCCATTGTCGAGAGAAAAATCTCAAGATAAGTGACCACATTTAAAAACTTAGTTTATTTTTAAAGTAAACACACGTGTACACTAATCTGCGAATGATGTGTGCATATATCGAGAAAGTACAAGCTTAACTTATAAGACTACTTTCCTAAATTTGGTGCAAATAAACCAAAAATATTCACATTGATCACGTAGATACAAACATACGAAAATATATCTTTGTTTCTTCATGTGATGCTATCTTGTAACATAGTGAACCTACAGCAATTGGAACTAATTAAACCAAAGTTTGAAAAATAAAGTTTTAAAATTACATTTTCTTAGAGTTGGCCAGTTGTTATAGAAAAAAAAAATAATGACATGAAATAGAGGACAGTCATTATTATAACTGTTGAATCTTCAAATAACATTAAATGCACAATTTCCTTCTTAGTTATGCAGGACAAAGTGTGTTAATTTAATGTGGCAACAGCTTATGAAAAATATGTCCTCAAACTTTTCTGTGAAATAAGATACAGTGATAGTATAGTCTGTCTCACAAAAGAATTCCATTTTTTGACAGTTTTGAAGGCTATCATGTGTACCAATTTCTGCAGGAAATTACTTTTAATTTTGATAAATTGCACAGTTTGAGACCCAGCTACGTGTGTTTGTGCAAAAGTTATTTGTGGCAGAAGAAAACACTGCTTATTTCATGGAAACAACTCACAACATAAATGCAATCACAACTGTCAAAAAGTGGAATTCTTATATGAGACAGACTATAATATTAACCTGAAAATAACCACTTAATGTAATTACTTAAAATGTAAAGCAAAATAACACTGCATTTTGATAAGCTAATATAACCAATGTGCATCTTCAAAAATTAGTTTTAAATATCTCATGCAAAAGAAACATTTTAAATGACTGCCTATATGAAAATTTGAACAAATTACATAAAAGCCAAATCAACTAAGTCTACTGTACTATTTTTTTTATCAAGTTTGATTACATTTGCACCGTATGTTAGATATTTTGTAATGTGAGGGAGAAATTGATAATAACATGAACGGACAATGGAAAGTAGGCTTAAAGAAAAAGAAAAAAAGCCTTCGTGGTCCTGCATACGTGTGCGAGTAATTATGGTGGCCGTATGCCCAGGCCGCTGAGCAGTGTGCCGAGATTCGGCCATTACAGGATTATTCGAAAACTGCTCAATGCACATGAGTGATGTCTGCTTAGGAATATTAGTCCAAGAACGTTACATGTGTGTATACCAATGTTAGGTTGACTAATAATCATTAAAGCATATTGTCAAGCTGCCAAAATGGCAAAAGCCGGTGCTTTTGCGGTGCTTTTTAAGCATTGAAATCTTGGTACAGAATCTTCTATAGGGTACAGACGTGTACAACTCGCCTTTATCATCAAAATTACATCTATGTCTCGTAGAGGTGATTTTTCGGCGAGAAAACAGCACGCCAGTTAGTGACTTGTGCCTGGAGGCTAGGGTAATGCGTGACGCGCATGCTTTCTCGATTTCAGAGCTTCCGGATTTCAAGGTCTCGAACACACAAAAGACATCCACATAGATAGTAACTTCAAAAAGTGAACTTACTTTTCTTTTACTTTGCACAAGAGATTGTCATTTAATTTTTAATACTTGAATTTTGAAAGTTATGTTAGGTACTTTTTAATCTATAGTGATATCTCAATTTAAGGTCTTCCAGTTTAATAATTCTTTCACTTTAACAACTGTGCTTTTTGGTCCCATCTTAAGTCTCAACATATTTTTATCATTCAGTTTATAAACTCTTTCAATTTAGGACAACTTATTTCAGTCCCTTGAGAGTCGTTAAACTGGGAGATTACTGTATTACTATATTTATGATTACTTCTAGTCTAAAAATATTTAAAATGTAATACATTACGTTATAAATGTCAAAAATAAACATATTTTTGTTAAATAGCTGTTGAAAATGACTGCTCCTTGTTCTGTAAAAAAACACTGCCCAGGGTCGCCTTCATTTGTTTACAGCCGCACACGGAACGGCAAATAATAATCAGTGACTTATCCAACACAATCTTAGGAGGTTTAGGAATACGGGCGCACGTTAAGTCTCGACCCTTGCTTTTCTAGAACCTGAGATGGTAGCACATATGTAGTACCTTGTGTTCGGGAATACCGGCCTTATAGATAAAAGTTGCGTGCGCAGAGACCCTGATGACTACCTGCTATATACACTGCAGTGTCTTGCAATGTCTCTTCAAATAACACTTGTAGGCATCTCGGCCTGACGTACCTCGTGACTTACTTAAAGGTGTCCCAACGTCCAAAACAACTATGACGGTGATAAAACTCCGGCCCACAAAACTTCGTGGCTCGACAAAATCTTAATATCCTAATATAACGGAGTTCCGACGACGATGGCACTCTGGCTCACCGTCTATCCCAGATCTCTAGCATCTTGACGCCTAAGCCAGCTTCTGATGATGATGGCTGTGGCTTAGTTATTTTTTGTTGAAAATTTACTTATTTTTTTAATTACTGGTAACAAAATGTTTTTCAATTCTATGCTATGGTCAGCTTTGATGTTCAAAGTCTATTCACTAATGTACCTGTAGTAGAAACTCTATCATTAAGACCAAGCTGGAAAATTACAGTACCCTCAAACAGAGAAATGAAATACCCATTCCGACCATCATGGAACTCATCACTCTCTGTGCCAACACAGCATACTTCCAGTTTAAAGACAAATTTTACAAGCAAACTGATACCATGGCTGTGTGTTCTTCACTGTCACCTTTCATGGTCAACATTTTCATGGAAAGTTTTGAGCAAGAACCGCTGAATGAAACCATCACACCACCTAAAGCCTGACTGCGCTATGTTGATGACCCTTTTTTTGATTTGGCAACATGGTCCCCAGAAACTTGACGAATTTGCTCATTTCCTCAACTCTCTAAGGCCATCAATCCAATTTACTTATGAAACAGAAACCAACAACAGCATTTAATTTATAGATGTGCTCGTAATGAAAGAAAAACAAACAATTTCCACAAAAGTGTACAGGAAATCAACACGTACTGGTCAATACCTCCATTTCAACTCCAACCACTCTGTGAGCACAAAGACTGGCATTGTCGCACTTTAAAATAGCAGATGAACGTGTACACTTAAAAATGTAGTGCTAGCAAATGGAAATTCTGTTGATGATAAAAAACAAAATCTAAAACCAAACGTTACAGATACAGACCTAAATGAACAAACAGCTGAAAAACCTGTGGGAACTCTGGTTATCACATGTGATCGTAGCCTGTCGTAAAAAATAAGATGATTGGGTAATAATCAAACAGCTTTCAAATCAAACAATTCCATAAAACACATGGTTACAAAAGAAAAACCAAAGTCAGACAAGTCACAAATTCAGAACTGTGTGTAATAGATCCCCTGTGAATATGGCTGTGTATACATTGGAGAGACTGGCAGACCCCTTTCTACATACATAAAAACACAAAAATAATGTACAGAAGAGTAAAGTTCAAAAATCTAAACTAACAGAACATGCCTGGAACAATAGCCATACAATAACTGGGAAAATACTCTTCCACAGACACAAGAAACAAGCAAAATAAAAAGAAAAATCACAGAATCTGCATTCACAGTCAGTAAGAAATGTATTTAGTCAGCAAAGCATAGAATTGAAAAACATTTGGTTACCAATAATTAAAAAATATTAAGTACATTTTCAACAAAAAAAAAAAAAAACTAAGCCACAACCATCATCACAGGAAACCATTAACTAATAATAACAGACCTTTACCTGCACAGCCAAAATCACGGTATGGCTCTTTCCTATTGGCTGGGACTGAAGAGGAAGTACACAGAGTATATAAACCCTTTGTTTTCCAGTGCAGGTGCTCCTTGGACTGTGTCTGTGCCTGAAGACTGAGACAGATTGCAGTCTCCGAAAAGTCACATTTTGTTTTGTCGCGAGGAGACCATTATGTTTGATTGTTTTTCATTGTCTTACTGTCCACAGTTACTGTGTTATTTGTTTTCACTTGCTTTCCTCAAAGTGTGTGTTTCTGCTGTGACCTTTACATCCAGTTTTTATCGTTCATTTTGATTTGTCTGTATGTTGTAATTATTTTTTGTTTGTTGTTTCAAACTAACTGATGGAATTTGTGAAATAATCTGAGTTATTTATTTACTTCCCTTGGTTTGTCTTTTAGTACTTGGGTGCTCGATTGTTATTTTGTTGTACATAACTGACTGTATTCCTTGTGGAACTTTATATGTTTACTTTGTTTGCCAGTTGCAAACAAAGTCCTTATATTTGTTTGTGTCTGTTTCTTGTGTGTATTCCCTGGTTTTCTGTGAGACACCATTTGCTGCAATGATGTATGTCCAAAATACTTCTTTAGTTTGTAACTTTCCCCCATTGCAAGAATCGTTTAAACATAACAGTACATTTTATGTAGTATTGTACCTTATTCAAAATAAAATAAGTTTTATTCATTTTGTTTTAAACTCAAGGCAGCAGTCTGTCATGGAAAACAGAGGAGCCCTGCATAATTCTATAAATCTTACAATTTTACAGAATAATGGGATTGGAAGAGGATGAGGGAACCAAACAAAAATGTGCCATCACAGCAGAAACAAATTGCAATCACAATGATGCAAGAAGCATTAAACCCTGAAACTTCAGTGCCTACTCATCAGAAACCTGTAAGTTTGAATTCAGTTTCAAAGATCTTGCTATATGGCTAGTAAAAGTTTGTGGTTCTCTGTGTATAAATGAGGGCAGAAAACCAAAGTGATCATGATGGCAATAAGATATCAAAATATGGAAAATTTGATTCTTATAAACGCTGATTATATACTTTTTGACTGAGAGTTGATAAATTATTGAAAAAATAAAGTCTTTGCAATGTTTGATTACTGTACACTGTCTTACATCAGAATTATGGTTTTTGACAGTTAAGAAGGTGGATGGTGAACGTTTCCTATGCTGTAGCATCAGACATTTAATTTGTAATTGTTTCTTTCTCTCAAATTTTTAATTTTATTGAACATAGTTTTTTTTGCAACACTTATTATGGTTGAGTAATATAATTTTGTCATGATTAAATGAGCTTTGGGCTAAGAAACGTATATGTACTATGCTATTTTTTGTTGACACTGTTTTGGTTTTCATGTAAAAGATAATGTTGTTGTTTTAAGTGTGTTCGTTAATGACAATTACAGAAATAAAATGTGGAATTAATGTCTTTGACGTAAATGTCTACACTGAACTATTATGCTAGTTCAAAATTTTGATTAGTATAAGCTATACTACATAGTTTCTGAACTTAGGCAGATTGGTGTTCAGTATGATTATAATGTTGTTAGTGGATTCAAATGGCTTGCTGTACAATATACTCATTTTTACTCCCATTGATTTAAACGCAATCAAGTAGACCTAATACTACGGCGAGCAGAAGTAACTTCGACAATTCCAGTCTACAATGCTTACTTGAAGTAAATAATTTATGCATGTTTAGAACTCTGCTACTCCCTGTGGCTAGTAGACAAATAGTATTATTCCTTATTTCAGTTCTTTTGGCTTAGTAAGTTGGATTGTAGCAAATAATCTGTTTAAAAGACTACTTAATGACAACCTGAAGACCCTAATTTAATCTACCATTGCGCCAGATAATCTAGCAGAGACATTTCTAATCTGTTGTATTATATGCTACATTATTGTGTCTGTTTTTCCTCTGTTACTTCTTATTTAATTTTGAATCCAATTATGGGATTGTGTTCAAACCAAAATTCAGGGGTTAAACAGTACAATGTACTGAATAAATTTAATAGGTGTGTCCTGTAGTAAACTAATATAAATACTGGTTAAAGATTAAAAAAAAATGGCAACAATCTAAAATAAAAACCTGATAATCATGTAAGATGTAATAATCAACTACACTAAATGTGCATAGTGTCTACAGTTACTTTCAGAGTAGGTTCATGCCCAAAATACCAACTTCAATATTATAATTTAATAAAACATTGCACACCTAATTAAAAGCAAAAGTAAGAGGATACCACTAGGAAAATTATAGATAAAAGAACTATCTGACAAAAGTGTCTATTTTTCTGTCACCTCAGCTATTTTCGAAAAAGAATTCATATACTAGCCCATTTGTCTCCTTCAATGCTGTGTGATGACTTCAGCATTATGCAATACTATGTTATGTGATTATTGCAATAAAGTTATAACACAGAAGTAAACTTCGTGCTTCTGTTGCTGTTTTGAAGAAAAAAATTGCAACTCCAATTTACAACCATAGAAATAAGTGTAAAGCAACACAAGAGCTAAGTATAGTAGAGGAACATTATTTACAGGTTAATAACTTTAATGCAAAAAAAATTATACCGAATCATAAAAAATATACGACTTTATTCTAACATCTAATAAATTTACAAAAAAATTACAAACAAATGTTTATCATAACACAGTTTTAAGTTCCTCAGAAGTACAGCAGACAAATTCTCAATTCAATACAATGAATTATATTACCTGTCAGCAGGCCAACTAATTCTGTAACAGAGAAACAATATGTAATGTAAAACTTAAAAATAAGACACTATAACTCACACAAAAATTCTTGTTTACTGGAATTTAACCTTCCAATACAAAGCAATATATAGGCAGAATAAGATGATAATATACTGTGAAATAATTTTCACTATATAAAAAAATAATTTCAGTAGTTTTAGAATAAAACTACATGAAACAAATACATTGTCTAAACAAGTTGAAAGGCACTTAAAGAAAGCTACATATTGTTGAAGCGATGAGAAAAAAAGTTGTTGGAGGGGAAGGGGGAGGGGGGAAAAGAGGAGCGG
>PNEQ01003146.1:24947-35280 GCA_003012365.1 Medauroidea extradentata | reverse complement strand
GAGGAGGGGAGGGGCTGGGAAAAGGAGCAAGGGAATGTGGGGAGGGGAGGGGGAAGAGTAGGGGATGCGAGAATGGAGTGGGAAACCGAGTAAGGTACGTGGGGTTGAGAAGAGGGAAAGGGGAAAGAGTAAGGAACACGGGTAAAGAAGCGGAGAGGGAAAGATTAAGGGCCGCGAGGAGTAGAATGGGGGTGTATTTAAGTGATGCGAGAATGTTGAAAATGGGGGAGGGGTAAGGGACATGAGGAAGAGGTGGAGGATGAGAGGGAGGAGGGGAGGTGATGGTGGTCTTCTGTTACAGACTGTTTTGTAGCTCACACACATTAAGGGCCGTATCTATTAACAGCTTTCGGTTCTTATCCAATCACCGAAAGTCTGTTCCGGCTGAAACACACACTATAAACCTATTTCGTTGGTTGGTTGACTGCCTGGAAGTGAAGAGCCATCCACTTTCAGGAATGTGGTCAGACTGTGTTTCAAAAGCCTGTTTCGTTGTTTTTATTGTGTTTTTTATAACATCAATGGCGGCCGTGTTTTCTGGAATAACCTGTCAAACTATACTTCTCACATAAATACATACAACATTTTTAAAAATATTGCTGATTGGAATGAGTTAATGAATTACGTAGGCTATATGAGAGTTCTCTATAATCACAAGCTACTGTAAAGTATACCAGATCCGATTAAAGTGTATGCAATATTCCTCGAAGGGTTTGCTACAAGGTTGGGATTTTTCACTAACCAAAATTGTTACTGTACATGTATAATTATGTTTACAATTATTGTACCTTTGTTTTTAAAGAAAAGATAATTTTGTGTAGAAACAATAAGAGCACTGTGCGAAAATGACGGGAAAACACGTGTTAACGAAAACGTTTTCTGTGAGTACACAATTTAACTGGCACTTTTATGATTTTAATATCTTCGTTAGTTTCTTACGATAACTATGTCAGCTGTAAAAATAAACATTAAATTTAAAATGTCCTCGTACTTTCGTCAAGTGACTCGTGTGACAGGTTATTCCACAGTTGGTTTCTTATTTCCGTTTTATGTATTTCTTGTTTGAATAATAAAATACGTAGTTGTTTTTGAGCATTTGTAAAACCTGTACTGGTCTCCATGCAAACACATTAGTATGCTCACTGAATAAATCCCTCACAAATACTACTTAACCCATGATCTTGTACTTCACCGTATTTAACCTTCATGAAAAACATAGCTTACATACCTAACCTAAATCCAAAGATAAATAACATCATCTCAGATATGAACAACAAGCGTGAAATGTGGTGAAATGACGATCGAAAATTGTACGGTACGTTCCTATACTCGATCTGAGTACTATCCAAAGGAAGAAAAATGATGCTATGTTGCCATATTTACACTTCACATGGAAGTGCTTTCAGCTGGCAAGCTCCCGAAAGTCGTTTATAGAATGTGAGTAGTTGACAAGCTGCCAGGTGAATGTCTGCTAACAGCGCTTTCGAAAGCTGTTTATAGATACGGCCCTAAGTCTTACGCTCATGTAAAACATAGCTACAAACAAGCCACACCTTTAATATTATTCCTGAACAGAGGCGACAGCCTGGTTGTAAATAACTGAGTATTAAGCTTGTAGCATAATCAATAAAACATTAATGCACGTAAGGCAATGTAACATGATGACGGAAAATACTTTTTGTGAAAATTCAAGGTCCTACCCTTAATACCATAGAGATCCGGTTGAAAAAACAGTATTGTATTGTATAAATTAAACAGCCTCTGAACAAAAACCCATATTATAGGGATGTTAACATGAAGTTATTTATAACACCTTAGAAAACACAGTACCGTATAGTTTGCTAAGCAATGGAATATAAATGTAAACATTGTTCAGGTCTATAAAAAAATTTATACTGTATTTACATGTGACAGAAAATATGGCTGAAAATTGTAACTGAGCACTGCTATGGCAAAAATGGTTTACTGTACCATGAAATACCTATAAATACATGTAGAGTAGTAATGATAGACAGTCTATAAACTTTGAATATTTGAAATACTTTAATCTGCTGTATCTTTTGACAAACAAAAATAGATGTAATAAACCTTGGTGGATTACTTACCAATTAAAATATTAGATTTGAGGTCATTGGTGAATAAAAAAGGTAACTGGAGTCCGATATATACCTATAAAAAAAATACATTTGACCTATCTAGTTTATGTTTGGAATTTTTGTGACTACCGGTTTAAGGTAGGCTCTGTTTAGAGTAACTTCCTCAGATATGTGAATTTGTTTTACAGTGGCCATACGAACTCACCTCAATGTTTCTCCAGTGCCAACGTGAGCAATTCATTCATACTTGAGACCAAGGTGCGAGGATCTTCGAACAGTCCTGCAGACACCATTGCATTGGAAAATAGCTGCAATAAAAAGAGAAGTAATTTCTGTACTCTTCTTAAAAACACATGGACAAAAATATAAATAGAATTTTAAAAAATTTTGAGGAATATTTTATGACCATGTGGCATTGCAGCAGTACATACATCATCCCAAAAAAAACCAGACGATATAATAAATAAATTAAGGAAAACTAATGAAGATTACCTAAGTATGAACAATTGTGTGCTTATCTTAGACACTATACAGACTGTACCACTGCAATGGCATATGACCACCAAATTCTTCAAAATTATTCACTTCCATTGCAAGAAACTTCCAAACAAATTAAATTTCAAATAGTTTTACTGAAGGCCACAATTACTTTCTACCATGCAGAATTTAGCTGATACAATACAATTGCAACCAAAACGGCCATCTGATGTGGCAGGTCATGTCTAATTTAACTTTTATAATATTTTTCCATTCCACAGGGGCTGGAAGCACATGAGACGTGCTTAAGAGGTATGGAAAGGTGAGATATCGAGCAAACAACCAGAATACTCAATCATGGATAGAATCTAAACTACTCATCATAATTCAATGGTATTATTTTGCAGAGCAGATATTCTATTAGCGGACGTTTATTTATATGGCACTGGGTGGTAGTATACTTTTCTTTTGAGTAGAAAACTAAAAATTGTATTTAGAAAAAAAAGGGACTGAAACCACAAATTCCATAAAATTAGTAAACAGTAATTTTTATAATTTTTAGTGCAATATTATCTAAGACTCTATAATAACAGAAATAAAAATATTTGCATTTGCATTTTAATTTTAAAATAATTTTAAACGTCTGTAAACCACTCTCGCAGAGGTTTTCAGAGTATACCTCTATTGTAAATTACGTACATGCTTCTCTATAAAAAGCTTAACCTCTCATCGAAGCAATTTATTTTCACAAAGTCTCCAACTGTGTATATCAGTTTCGGTAGCAGCATAACTGTAACACAATTTTGCATGCCTAACCCCCATTAGTTTAAATTTTGCATTGTTACTACAATGCTTAATTTTCTTCGCTGCAATGCCGACAAACCTATTTTCTTAATGTTGCTCATTATTTAACATGTGCAATCATTTATCAGCATGCCTAACTCGCAAACTAAAATGGTACGTCTTTACGAGAACCACAAACATAGTAAAAACTGTTGGTTCACTTTCCATATTGGTTGTTAACTTTTATAAATACTGTTGTGGAATTTCTTTATTATATATTAATTGGAAAGACTTATGGAATACAGAAAATGTTATACTGGAATATTTCCTCAAGCTATGAACTTCGTGCCAGTGTTTCACCGAGTGTGCACCTTGTCAGAACTTATTTCGGCGTTATTTTGAACATTTCCGCCGCCGCCATGTGCTTCGGCGACGCTCGTGCCCCTTCCTTTACTCTGCCGTCTTCCCCTCTCCTTCCACTTCTTCCGTGGTTAGCCCGGCTGGCGCACTCTTGGGTGTAGGGCAGTCTCTGCTTGTGGTTCCTTCCCCGCGCATCGTTTTTCGACCCTTTCGACGCTCCGACGGTCATCGTGTCTTCGGTAAGTTGGCTTTTAAGTTTTTTTAAAGTTAGTATTCTTTGAAGTCGTTTGCTTCTTCTGAGTTGTAATCCATGTGTCTACGTCTAGTTTCTTTTCCTTACCTTTCGGTAAAGGCCGCCGTCTGGGAGTCGAAAAGGACAGAGATGAACGACATGGTACGCCCTTTTTTAATGTGTGATGTTGGTTTTTGCGTTATGTAATAGCCATGTGGGCGCTTTTGGATAATGTGTATTTTTGATAATGAATTGATGTTATTATCCTGTACCGGTATTGTATTTAAAGTCAAAATTATACGCTTGAACTTTACCTATGCATGTTTGTCGTAATTTTGGGAGAGAAATGCGGTCTCCTCAGGACTAGCCCAACTTGCTTCTGTGTACAATACCAGTACAATACGTTTCTATGCATCAGCTGTATGTAGGCCTACTTTCCCCACTTTTCACCCAACCCGAGACAATTAGTTTAGATTAGTTTACATTGGTGTACTGTATATGGTTTAAAACCTTACAAAAAGCTATGCTCTAATTCAAAGGTTTTATTAGGCAAGAAAACAAAAAAAAAAAAATTTCAAAACAGCCAAGCGGGCGTTCGTGGCATAGTTGATTAGGTGCAGGTATACAGTATGATAGATGCTTGACATGAATCCCAGTTCAAGCATGGATGTTGTGTTGTCCCTTCACCCTCATAGGCTCTTAAGACCTTGGTGTTACAGGGCAGTAAAACAACTCTCACCTCACCTCAAACCAGACAAAACAGAGAGGGACTAATGGGTCCAACAACTTTATTATGTGTTTTGTTTACCACCATGTCACATTATTTTATCATTGGTAAACATAAGCTGTTTTGTGAATTGTTTTCACAGTTACGAGTACAAACCCAACTGAATCCAAGTCTAGTAACATGGTCAACTGGAAGAAGGAAGGGGGAAAGAAAGAAAGAAAGAAAGAAAAAAAAAAGAAAAAAAAAAGGATTGAAAATTAAGTTACCCTCACTTTTGGTTATGATTATGTTACTCTTGCTGTTGATACTTACTAAACTTGTGTTTTCATGACAAAATATTTATTTCCCTAGAAACCACAAACAATTTTACATGCATAAATACCTATTCATGCACAATATTAACAAAAAAATTTTTTTTTGCTATGCGAAAATAAGACTACCGCCACAATTTTAGAAGTGATATTTTGAACCATCACCATAATTCAGGTAAATACTACTATAATATAATTGTAAAGCCCAGTTTATATGGTATGAGTAATAATATGCAAAGAAATTCAAATTTCCTGAGACACTTATACTATAGAGCACCAGAAATAAAATGTCACTGCACTTTAAAGTATATACCTGCTGAACCACCAGTTCTGCCAGTTTAGGGTTGTCTGTTGTCAATTTGCTCAGCTTCTTTATAATAGGATGCCTGGAACAACACAAATAAAGTAAATTTCATGGGCACAGACATCCTCCCTGATGCAATCAGGGCTGCACCTGTCACAGTTTGGCTAATTTTTTAAAAGAGGAAGCAAAATTTTATGTTTACACGAGAGGTGGTTTAAAAGAATGAATAAATTCAGCACAATATACATAATACAGCATAGTAATCCCTTGTCAACCAGGGTAAGCAGAATTTTTTTTTTGTTGACAGTTTCTTCAAGAACTGTACAAAAATTATATTATACATGGTTTTCCTAATTCTTACAAATGTGTGCGGGTCCGCCTTTTCACTATTTTCCTCTTTTCAGTTAAAGCCGTATGTCACCTTTTCCAGTTTCAACTGTCAACACACACAGTTGACGTGATTTTGTGTGTTCTGACAGTAGTTCCTCTGTGGTAACTGCATTGGCGAGTTGAAATACCGCCTAAATGTGACAGTAATGGAGAAATACCAAATGGACTAGAAATGTTCTTACATTCAGAAAATTCACATTTTAAGCAACTTGCAAATGATGGGTAATCAAGCCTAAAAATTGTTGTAATGAAGAAACATACAATTGCATTGGAATTAATATTTTATCTTGTAACTCACTTTAATATGTATTACAAGTGCAGTGTAACATACATGTTTTGTTAAAATTGTAATCTCAAATTTGATGCACCATTGCCTCTCTACTGATGGCATTGTAATCTAACCTACATCTGTAACAGCAAATTGAACTGTAGCAATTTGATGGTGCTCTATTTTGCTTTTGTTTTACAAATGTATTTCAAATTAATAGTTTATAATTTCATGTGTGTTGCAGTGTTCTAACTAATGTTTTGTTAAAAGGCATGGTAAGTGCTGGATTTCAAAAAATAACTTAACTCGTAAGCCAGTGATTTAATTCTGAATAGATATTCTGTAACTACCTTACACACATAGAACTGACTGGATCAAAATACATCGTCCACAGCATATGAACAGAACTGGAGGACTTGTTACGCATTCGCAGTATTCATAAATTCAAACACCATTTTTAAAACTGGTAAACTACTGTAGTACCAAATAGCTGAAGATTTAATCCACTTAGAAAATCCCTATTTCCTTTCATGCCGTTAGTTAAGTATGGTTATAAATGTATCTCTGAGCTTTGAACAAGGATGTGATATTGAATAGCATCACAAGATGTGTTAAACTGTGTTTTTAATAGGCAAATACGTAAAAAAAATTTTCCTTTGCATGTAAAATGTTTATTTATTATTAAAAATTTATTTCCGTATAATTATTTAATATTTAGTTCCATATTTAATTCCATAAACACTTCCCCCTCCCCTCAAACTTTAAACACTCCAAATCAAGTAAATTTGGATCTTGGTACAAAAGCCGGTTTTTTATATGGTATACGGCACTTAGGTTAACTTCTTACAGGTGATTCGGGATAAAGTGAGCACTCAAAAAAAGCCCTGATTAATTTCTATTTTTCCGCCAGTTTACACATCATTCCTCTGCATGTAAACATGAACATTGCCACGTGCTTTTATTTACATAGGCTTGTACAATTTTCACATTTACATTACACTGCTGCGATAAATTTTATCTATAATATCTACTCATTAAATGCACGGGCGCTGTATATATGGTTTACTCAATAGTAATCTTAGTTATTAATGGCTGCGAGTTAATGTTTTAAAACACTGTTTTCTCTGCATCGACTCTACAGTAATTGGTTACGACACACAACCTGTTGCCGTTACTTATCTCATAAATGTATGCGTAGTACATTAATTTGTAATTCAAAACCGCCATTGTAAACACACATAATTCACGAATTCAAGTTCCGTTCAGCATACTGCCATGAACAACGGCGACACAATTCACAAAAACAATAATTAACATATTTTCTTAATGAGTGAAACAGAAAAAAAATGCTATTTCTAATTCCAAATGCTCAGGCTGGTGATCGTAAAACATAACAGATTACAGATTACGTAAATGAAAGGAAGAGGCCGGTAGGCTATCAGTATGTACAAAAGTACTCAAGTTTTGGTACTTGACAGATAAACACAAAAATAGGACGACACATAATCACAGAAGCACATATCGCGACGTTTCGCTGCTTAGAGCAGCTTCCTTAGACGAAGAGACATGACTGACTGCGGTGTGACTGCTGATGCACTGATGCTGATGCACCTAGTGACCAACGATTGAACTGATATGAGGCGGGAGATTCAAAAGCGTAGAGTAGAAGAGGATGTGTAGAGGTTAATGAGAAGATAGGAGTGCAATGGTTGTGGGAAGCTGACTGACTGGGGATATAATCTTATATTGAGACCTAATGGTTGCCTGGATTTGGTGATATAATGATGAGCTAGTTCCCATCGTCTGAGTTCAGAGCTATTGCTTGTAGGTGGCAGGGCCCTCACCACTCTAGTGCTGTAACATGAGTCAAAGTCCTTGTTATGGTGGGCTGCATGGGCAGCAACTGGTTTATCCTGTGGGTTGGTGTCTTTACCTGCTATGGCTTGTCTGGTGTCTGCTCTATGTCCATTCATTCTCTGTCTCAGAGTGTTGGTGGTTAGGCCAATATATTCGGCAACACAGTGTGAACACTGTAGCTGGTAGATCAAGTTCTTGGTAGCACAATTGTAACTGCCTTGGATGGGGTAAATGTGATTGGTTTGCCTGCTTTTTGAATGTTGTACAGGGCTGGTGGATGGCACAGGTGCTACAACGTGAGCTACTGCAGGGATGAGAACCTTTGAGATTGGTAGTAGTGTTGGTAGCTGTAGAAGGTGGGAGTTTGGGACGTATTAGTTTGTTGCGGAGGTTGGGTGGTCGTCTGAAAACCAACCTGGGTGGTTTAGAAAGAAGGTTTTGGGTTTGTGGTGAGGACAAGATTTTGTAGCCTGAGTTGAGAATGGGCCGGAATTTGCCTAGGCCTTCATTATATGGTACCACCAGGGTGATTTCTGTATTTTTGACTTTGGTAGTGTTGCTGGCATTGGAGGTGGCTCGTTGAATTTGTTTTTGTTTTTGAACCAGGGGTTCAGGGTAGCCTCTGTCTGTGAAAGCTTTGGCTATATGTTGGCACTGTTTATTGAGGTCACTGCGAGTTGAACATATGCGATTGGCTCTGGTGGCAACGCTGTAAGATAGTGACTTTTTGGTATGGTATGGGTGACAGTTATTGAAATGAAGGTATTGAAGGTTGTTTGTTGGTTTTGTGTGTACTGAGGTGTGAATGATGCCATTGTGTAGTGCCAACTCGACATCTAGAAAAACTGCATGTGTTTTGGAAAATGACCAGGTGAAGTTAAGTGGACTATAGGTATTCAAGCTGTTTAGGAAGTGAGTTAGCTGATCTTCTGTCGAGGTCCACATCATAAAGATGTCATCAATGTATCTCATCCAGCAGTATGGTGGGTTGGGCTGGTGACTGAGGAAGTTGCCCCTGGTCCAAAAACAAATCCAACAAGCCACCTCCAATATCAGCAACACTATCAAAGCCAAAAATACAGACCCATTCTCAACTCAGGCTACAAAATCTTGTCCTCCTCACCACAAACCCAAAACCTTCTTTCCAAACCACCCAGGTTGGTTTTCAGTCGACCACCCAACCTCCGCAACAAACTAGTACGTCCCAAACTCCCACATTCTACAACTACCAACACTACTACCAATTTCAAGGGTTCTTATCTCTTCAATAGCTCACGTTGTGGCATCTGTGCCATCCACCAGCCCTGTACGTCATTCAAAAGCAGGCAAACCAATCACATTTACCCCATCCAAGGCAGTTACAATTGTGCTACCAAGAACTTGATCTACCAGCTACAGTGTTCACACTGTGATGCCGAATATATTGGCCTCACCACCAACACTCTGAGACAGAGAATGAATGGCCACAGTGACGGCCGGTCAATGTTTTGAGCTCAGTGCTCTGAATATAATGTCCTTCACCCCCTTCCCCGCTAAATCGCTATACTTTCTTTCCCTGTTTGTTTAACTCAAAGGTATAGGACTTTTGCTTTACATGTCTTGAGAAATTGCACTGCGCTTCATGGCAAGTAGTAATGTAGCCAATAAAGTGTATTGTAAAAAACTTTCAACCTAAAGATGTTATCTACAATGTATAGGTACTCGTTAAATAAACAAGCAATGAATACCACTAACGGCAAGTTAGTATTCTACAATCTCAGTTTCAATACATTTGTTCTTACTGCGTTCCCTCTGTGTTTCCTCACGATTAATGTGAACCCGACTCGTAGATAAAATGCCAACAATATCGCATGTGAGACGTCTTAAGACTACATTAGAGTTCGGCTTGTCTAAATGCAGATGCAATTTTATAACACACGCGAAGTAGGCCTACGCATATCTTCAGCCCCGCATCGGCATATCATTTTGATACGATTAAATAACTATTCCGAAAACTATAACTTATAAGTTATTATAACAACTCCTTCAATTACGAAAACTAGACGTTTCATGTGCTTGTCCAATCGAAAATCAACACATACACAAACCTTAAAATAATTTTCCACTTACCGTCAAGCAACACAGAATTTTCACAAAAATTAATCAATATTGTAAAATTCGACTTACCAAATTATCCCATCATAAAGCGTCGGTAATGTATCCATTGGGCCGAAGACTAATAACATAGATTCTACTGCAGTTCGTTATTTATGCACAGTATCACGTCACTGACGCCCACAACTTACAATAATAATACATAGTAACGTACTATTCATAAAAGTTATTCTAAGTCAGCTACACATCCATGCGACACCGAAAATTACTTTGTTTACCGGTCTGCCGTGTACGAACACGTGCGCAACGCGAGCGGCCATCATTGTTAACGTGCTGACGTAACTGTCGCGCGCTTGCGCAGTAGATAGCAGGGCTACTCTGCTCATTGCACGGAGCAGATGTTGATAAAGGCGAGGTTCCCGCATCTCTCTACG
>PNEQ01003146.1:0-24847 GCA_003012365.1 Medauroidea extradentata | reverse complement strand
AGTCCGTGGGAGCACCGAGCCAGGTTTACACCATAGAAAAGGGCGGCTTACACGAGCAAAATTACTTGAGAAAATTCCGTCCGCCTATAAAACTTAGCGCAAAGCAGTCGATCTATTATAAAGAAAGGTTAGAAGTATAAATTATGTCACATTACCTGAAATTTAATAAAATTAAGTACACAATAACTTTGTAAAAGTTTACTCAGTGCTACAGCACAAGAGCACGGCCTTACGCACCGCCACTGAATGGCCATAGAGCAGACACCAGACAAGCCATAGCAGGTAAAGACACCAACCCACAGGATAAACCAGTTGCTGCCCATGCAGCCCACCATAACAAGGACTTTGACTCATATTACAGCACTAGAGTAGTGAGGGCCCTGCCAACTACAAACAATAGCTCTGAACTCAGACGATGGGAACTAGCTCATCATTATATCACCAAATCCAGGCAACCATTAGGTCTCAATATAAGATTATATCCCCAGTCAGTCAGCTTCCCACAACCATTGCACTCCTATCTCCTCATTAACCTCTACACATCCTCTTCTACTCTACGCTTTTGAATCTCCCGCCTCATATCAGTTCAACCATTGGCCGCTAGGTGCATCAGCAGTCACACCGCAGTCAGTCATGTCTCTTCGTCTGAGGAAGCTGCTCTAAGCAGTGAAACGTCGCGATACGTGCTTCTGTGATTATGTGTCGTCCTATTTTTGTGTGCATCTGTCAAGTACCAAAACGTGAGTACTTGTGCTTCTGTCTTTTGTACATAAAGATTACAGATTACTAATGACTTCACATCAATTATCAACGATATTCACTAACAGTTACTTCTAATAGTTCTGAATGTGTTCATCAGAAACCCATATTTATTACACAACAGACAAACACACTCATGACTCAACTTGCTTTCAAGCGAGCAGTGAATCTGCGAAAACCTAATTCTGGTGCCACCTGTCGGTGGAATTTTGAACTACTTCTGTGGTGCGAGCGTTAGCGGCAATGCGTCAATGACAGTTTTGAATTCAGCGGGCGGTTTCATCACTTTCTGGTGGCGCTAAACAAATCAAACTACACAGTCAGTAAGTATGTCAATAAGATCATAAATAAATATTTTTAAGTATATGGTATACAGAGAGGTCGATTGCATTTTATGTTCTTTCATTAATGCTGTATTCAAATAAGAAAATACATGGAAATACATGCAATGATTCGCTACCAACCATACAAACAATAATGTAACTATTGTTAATGTTGCCTAATATACAGTAATGGCTACTGATTTTTTTCAAAGGTAAATCTTTAGTGCTCACGTTTTTCCGAATGACCTAACAAACTTGTAAGTATGCCATGATTATGGTAATTTATATAAGTAAATTGATTTTGTGTAGGTGTACTTAATAAATTTATCTTATTTAATTAACGAGGTTAATTTATTAAGTACACCTACAAAACATTTCTTTACTAGTATAAATTAACATCCTCTTGACATACTTAGAAGTTTATAAGAAGTTAACCTAAGTGCCGTGTACCACGTAAAAAAACCTGCTTTATAACTACGATCCAAACTTACATTATTTGGAGTGTTTAAAAGTTTTGAAAAGCTAATAGAACTAAAAAAAATAAGGAAATAAATACTAAATAATGTTAAGGAAATAAATATTAAAAAATATACAGTTTTATAATGTATCATGAAATATAACAAGGACCATTGTGCGTTCACTTACTTTTTTTATACAGTATTTCTAAGCTGTTCACCGTAAAGTAAATACTGTATTATTGAAAAGAATAACAATCGAAAAATTGTAGTTTGTTATATTCTGATACACTGCTGTTTTACATTAACAATAAGTGGCAAAAATATACTAACTGGCTATAAGGAAAAAATAACTAGGATATCAAATGTCCTCGCTTTACCATAAAAGGTTATTAGATCATATTTTCCTTCATATGACTGGAATCAAAAATACTGAATAAAATTGATTGGACTAGCACTAACTATAAGTGGTATTTGACCAATACACATACATTGTAATCCAAACTATTAAGAAACATACAAATTTTTTAGTAAAACAAACCATATCTTGAAAAACATACTAGTATTTATGTACCTGATATTGGTATATAATTAACTAGTAAGTCCTTTATTTACGTCGATCTTGATTTATGTCCTTTCATAACAACATTGTTAAAGCTTATGTGAGGTTTAGAGGTTTTACTAAATTAAAATCTAAAATATAATTGTGTTATACACTTCCCAGTGCCTAGTCAGTTTAGCAATTGCATAACTCATCATCTCGTAAGGATTTAAATTTTATGTAAATTACTACTGTACAATATATGCAACATACCCTTTTGTACTGTACAACTAAAGCACACTGCTTCTTATGCTGTCTTCCCACATAGTTTCACCTTATTGGAATCCCCTTTTAGCTTACGATAAGACAATACCCCTTTCCCTCCATACAGATGATACTTTGGCCCTCAGGAATAGTGAACTGTTTTTGGTCCTCCTGTCACTGTGATCAGTTTTGTGTAGGCAGTCTTCAGGTGTTTCTGTTCGTTTTATTACACTACAAACATGCGTAATTAATTTTCAGTTCGTTAAAATTTATTGTTTTCACTACATAAAGACGGTTTCAAAACAGTGAAATTTATCTTCCAACTCGTTATTAAAAAAACCAAACCAGAACACTTGTCATATTATCCAAGTCTGGCAACATTTCAATACAGGCAAGATGACCTAGCCCTTTCCCTTCATGCACTCTATTGGCAGTGGGTCATGGTCATCTAGCATGACTCCACTTGTGTCGTTTCTACTTACGTCATGGTTTTCAGAAACTTAACCGCAACGTAAATCAAGGACTTAAAAGTAAATACACGGAAACAAATTTAACCTCACAGACTCTTAGTGAGTGGTTGCTTATGCTTATTCATAGTTACCTTGCACTCCCATCACTTTTACCAATTGTCAGCTCAGTGGTGAGCTCACTAGCCTCCTGCCTGAGAGATACTCGATTTAACAACGGGCTCTTCCAGGCAGGAATTTTTTGGACAAGATTTTCAAATGAGGAGTGGTAGGCACACAGTTGTATGGGGATTTTCTCATGTTACTCTGTTTTTCTCCAAATAAATTAAATACATGTTATATTCCATCTTATCTCACTTCATTTACTCTTCTAGCTGGTTAAAACAACAGAAGCTCCTCTGGTACAGGAGCCTACTCTAATTCCAACTGGCCTCCTCTCATCCACCTTGACTGCTGGTAGGCACAAACATGTGACTTTCCATTTATACATAATGGACCATTCTAGATAAAATAAGCACTTCTTAAAGTCCTGTTTTTTTTCTTCAGTTAACATATTGTTCCAATACATGCTATAAATTTCCCTCTTTTTCAAAGTTAACATCTAAGGCAACAACTAAATATATTGATATTATTATTATTTGTCAAAAGACAGTCATCAAAATTCTCCTGTTTACTGTAAACAGCCTATATCACTTAGTCCACTCTATCATATACAAAATGTTGCGCTTCAAACAAAAGAAAGATACACATTCAAAGGAAAGTGTATGCACTACAAAGTGATTCTTCAATCACCACCTGTGAAGAGACTGGCTAACCTGGGGTTGATCTCCAACTGTGGCTGCAGCAGTGCGTAACGACTTTCCTCTGTCAGCTGATGTGACTGGGTGCGTATGAAGTGACGAGCAGCCGCCATCTCCTCAACAGTAACCACACACGGGTGAGAGTCCAACCGCTTGGTAACACGCACGCTGTGTACCTTGCCTGCCAGACACTTCTTTATAAATGTCATCAGAGTCTCTGCATCCGAACGCCTCAGGCTCCCCTCACCTGACAATGATTAACACTTCTGTAAACATTTGACTCTACAGGTGTAATGTATGCATCTTACCCCTAAAAAATCTATGAAACACTGAGCATGAGGAATATTTAATTGTATTCTCTACAGTCATACCAACAGCTGCATAAATTTATGTGTATTCACAATATTACCAGCTTATTTGAAATTAACTTCTTATACTGTATTGCAATGGAATTGAAATTAAATGTGTAGAAATGCTCTCCTAAATAAAAATTATTGCATTCAAAGTCAGAGAAAATGATTGAAGATTTCTATATAGCTGATGACTGTGCTACCCAGAGTGCTCACTAATAATATTTGTACGCTGGTCTCCCAAAGAATTAGGTTAATAAGAAACCTGTGTTGCTGCTTAGCCACATGTCTAACCTTACTTTGCAATTTGTGCCAATACTCACGTGCACAGGATCACCAGTATGTATGCATAATATCTTATGCCTAAACAGTGTTTTTATTGTGATGAAATTGTTTCCTTATATGTTTTTCATACACTTACCTATGTAAACATGACCATCTTCTATAGAAAACCACGTACACAGATTTTAATTATAAGCACGGTAACATAAACTACGTTAATAAAACTCATGTAAATATTGTATAAACATCTAAAATGGGTACATAATATTTCTGTGTATGTATTTTTGATCACATTTAGTATTTTACTGCAACACATGGTAATTGGGAGAAATGTGTGTCTTAACGAGTGGTACCACTGCAATAGCAGAAGTTCAGCATGGCAGTTGGACCATTTTCTATCCACCCACCTAACAGGACTTCCACCGCTCGGATGGGTATAAAAGGAAGGCAGGGAGCCCATGCAAAGCAGAATGTTTTAGGGCTCGGCTCCCACCGAGCTATCTACGCGCTCCCTCTACCTTTCTCCCCAAAGAGTTGTGGGCCGACCGGCACACCTCAACACTTCTACCACTACCTGTTCTGCGCTTAACAGTAAGGTGAGAACCCGAGGCACCCTAAACGGGCGCGACATATTGGAAGGCGCCCTATCGCCTATCGATACGTGCCGGAACTTCCGCCGGAGGCGGAAGCTTAGTAGAACAGGAAACGAGGTTCCCGATAGTACAGTGACCACGTGTCTTTAGCGGCGAGTGTGCCCTAAGTGTGTCAAAGTATTCGTGAGTAATTAATGTTCAAAAGCTAAGTTAGTTCAAGTGTTGGAAATAATTTGTGCTTCGTAATTCATTGTAAAAGTGACTGTAAAGACCTGTGATTTAGAATTCATTATAACGTGATTTTTAAAAGCAAGTTAGAGTGTTTTTCTTCATGTCGTATCCCGTCCTGGAGATACATATGTCATCTGAAGAAAGAGAGGCTATTGAGGGATGTAAGTTACAAGTCTCTATTGCGAGGAGACAGCAACTCCTGGCCGAGTATCGGTCACCTCTCTGGGTCATCCCTGCACTACAAAAGCTACCAGGGCCCAAGCCCAAACTAGAGGATCCTAGTAAACAGTACCAAGCACTTCAGGCCTCACAGCAGTCTCAGAACCGCAAACGCGGGAAGATACGGTTCTCGCAGATCTTTAGAGATATTCATCAACTACAGGTTCCTCCGCTGAGTCCTATTAAAACACAGCCCCGCCCGGTGTTACTACACAGACGGATACAGGAACTCATCGCAGACGACCGAGCAACCCCCAAACCCAAGAAGTCGTCCTCCAAGAGGAAGGAGTGACTCCTTTGACAACCCTTTTTGGAGAGTAGGTGATGGATCGCAAGACCTACCGCAACCTTTAAATTAAGGAAAGAAACCCAGTTCCCAGATAATCGCGCCAGAGGACAGAGATGTGCATGGCTTAAACTCCAGGAACATCACTCTCCCTGCAGCGTAGTTCCCCTCTGCCCCAACAGGGACATCACCCAGTCTTTGCCCTACCGCCTAACAAGTTAGCCCCACTCCACTCCCTGTTGGGAAATACACACCGCACTTGGCGATTGGGGCGAAACACGTCAAGTTACCTTCTACATTTGCTGTGGACATATGCCACATGAATATTTAAAGAATCTCTTACAGCAAACACAGAGATCATTATGAAGCATAGAATACCTACTAACTTTTGTATAGATTTTGTTGTGCACTTGAGTGGGTAGGTTATCATAAGCAAGGAAGAGATTACATAATAAGACCAACAGTACACTTAATATAATTTTCTTTTAAAAACAGCATTTCAATAATTATTTTGGCCAGAAAGAAGTAAATAACAGTTTGAAACACATTCTCACAGTGTCACAACTTCATTGTCTTGATTTATACTTTTTGAACAGTAATAAGAGATGAGAGATATTAGCTGCAAGCTACCACAGACCTGACAAAAGTCATGAGCTGTAGCTGTCAAACAAACACTAACTACCATGTTTATCAAATTTTTTCAGCTATATCTCATAATTACAGCGACAATTTTTCACAAATAATTTTTACACTATTTTGTTTAATTGCTTTACGTGCACATCTGCAGCTATGCTTCATGGTTATTGGCAGCATGTCTTTGTTCAATAGGCCTCTCATTTGACTGCACCAATCAGAGTAAGACAATTGTGGCAACATACATATGTGATTTGCCAGTAGAAACCCAAGAAAAATGATAAGTAAAATATCCAATCACTGACAATGAAGTAGAGCTGCAGATGTACACATAAAATATTATAATCAATTGATGCAAAAATATTTTCTCCACAAAATCGTAGCTCTACTCATAGTAGTTAGTCTGTGAAAATTACTACAAAATGATAAATCTTAAGTTGCAATAAATAAAAATTAAAAACAACAATAACCTTCACAGATACAGCTATATGAATAGTGTGACATATGTACTTTTATCTAACTCACCAAGATCCGAAAGATCGTCTGGTTCCTTGTCCTTCCTCATTTCCTTCTCAACAGATGTGAGAGGTACACCATCAAACTGTCGAAGCTGCATTAACACCAACTCGTCGTATGGCTCGTAGCAGAACATCACTTCCACATCTTTTCTCTTCAATGCTTCAAAATATGGTGAAGCTTCTGCCAACTCCCGACTGAAAAAACACACACCTATTATTTTACATCATTTCATCTATTAAATTCAAATATTTCCTTAGGCACAGTTATTTATACAATTTTTATTGGTTGTAACATGAAAGAAAAGCAAAGCTGAAATAATTACTGGTTTTTCAAGACACAGTGCACTTTCTCTCATCATAACTGTCCTAATAAAAAGAACTTCACTGTGTATGAGTTGCAAATATTCAATTATAAAAGTAAAACTTTAGGGACGTATTTTTAAGGTTTGAACTTAACTTTAACTATTGAATACAAAAATTTTCAAAACGTATCTTGAACCCGCACGTTTAAGAATGAATCAGAACCATGTAAGTTCTTTCCCTATAAAAACTATTCATAAAATTTGCTTACACCATTTTGAAATAAAATATTACGTTTTAGGGGGAAAAAGGTAACAGTTAAGTTATATGTAAATACATGCACATGCACGTACACATTCACGCATATGCACACATACACATACACACATGCATATGCACACGCACACATGCATGCACACACGTGCATGCAAACTATAACGAACTAAAGCAAAACTGCAATCTACAAAAAATATTATCACCAAACTAGCAAGAAATCTGACTGCACATCTATAGGCAGTTACATTAAGTCAAGAGGTTATCCTACACAGGAAAAAACAGCTTAAGGTGTTCAAACAGTAAACCAAAAAGTGCTATGAAATGTCTAATAAGTCACGAGATCCTAAACTGCTTGCAGACTTTTATATATTTACCTGGTGATCGAGCTAACCTGGACACATGACTGAGCAAACCTACCTAACCCCAGCAGGGACCATAATGTAACTGCCTCATGACCATAAATGTGGTGAGTTCGTTTTGTGATATTTACCACAAGATTTCGTGATTACCTCAAATACACAAATGTAACCACAGTAACTATGTCACTATTTTTCTTCAAAACTTAAATGCGTCAATTTTAAACATCTTTCCTAAGGTACAATTCATGGAATTTTGTGAGTTACGGCAACGGTGGCACAAAATGTGATGAGGCCAGGCTTGATTATTGAGTCGAGGTTCAACGAGAGAGAAATGTTGGACTGAGCTTTGGGCCAATCAAACCGTAAGGGCTCGGCTCAAATTTTCAAACTTGCACACATCTCTACACACTGTTAACATAATCAGAGACATGCAAGAGCATAGAAAAATACACAAAATATTTCACTATGCACCCAGTATTATTTCATATTTATAACTAATGCCTATGTATCAGTCCGATGCCATGCCCAATACAGCAATACAAATACATTTAAAAAAGGGCTACATAACTGTAATGTAACAACTATAGAATAAAGCAAACACAAAAAAAAAGGCAACAACATTTGGCAAAATATACGTAAAATACCTTCTCTTTTTGCCAACAGCAATAATGTAGAACTGTGTCAGTCACAAAAACTTACCTAGGGGCTGCAAGATAAAAGATATCTTTCTGGCCTTCCTTCCGTCGACTCAAGTACTCTGGTATAGTTACTTTCTCTCCGGGAGGACGGTTTGATGATTCAAACCTCAGCAGCTTCACAATTTCCTCCTGGTTGTAAATAAAAGTTGATTCATCAATAATCCTCAGACAAGTATACATAGCTGAAAATCAATTTTGTAAAACTTTTTAATTGTGGAATCAAACAACTTTAATAACCATTCAAAACCTTTCCCTAAAAGTTAGAGGTAGGCCTAATAATTAATTTAGGATTAGTCGAAGTACATACTGTACCTATTTGAAGAGTATAAAATTTGGTAACACTGTTACGCAAACAATTACATATAAAAAGTAAACAAAACATGCAATGCAAAAACCCTTTACTGTGTAACAATTCGGGTACAGATAGTTACAGCAAAACTAAACGTGAATTGTTTAAACACAAAATGTAAAAAGAGGATGTTAAATATTGGGTGTGAATACATCTACAAATCTACATGAACTTGGCTGGTACTGCTATGCAATACTGATGAGGTGATTGATACAACTTTTTCTTTTGGATTCATAGTTGTAAATTTTGCTGATAATGAATTGAAGAAATGTACTGTATATGCCAAAGTTACCACTGAGATCATAAACCATAAATAGCAGCTCAGAATCAACTGAAATGAAAATCCACTATGTGTTCCTGCCTTCAGGTCGAGTCACACTGCGTATGAGAGAAGTCTGGGGTAAAGGTGTGATGAGTGTGGAGCAGCTACAGAATAAGAGAGGCGGGTGAAACTGGAGTTCCCCAAGAAAACCAGTCAGCCAACGGCAACATCTGCCACGTTTCCCAAGTGCAAAAAATCCAGGATCAAACCCGCCGGGAATTGAACCTGAATTACCTAGATGGGAGGCAAGAGGTCTGACCCTTCGACCACAGTGGTCCCTTAACTCAGAATCAGCTTCATCCCAGAAGTCTCAGATGAAAATTTAAAATGCCTCTTCTCTGTGCTCTAGCAAATATGGACTGTTCTGTAAACCCATCAAGATGATGCCTGCCCACACTGGTATGCAAATGAGTCCAGAGACACTTTCAATAATATTCTTGGGGTTTTATTAGTCTCCACATTGAGAGTAAGTGCCAAAAGATAAAATAATGTGCATATGGCCGAATGTTTTGAGCAAACCAGTAGAGCCCATTTCTATGCAAAGGGGTGAAGAAGTTAAGTTCAGTACTAGCAGAGGTATAGAACAGATTGATGAGAGAGAGCTTCAGTGTGTGTGTGCATTATACCTGTCGAAAAAACACTAATCGTGACTGTGGAAGCAGAGAGCATGTATCAGTGGCAAATTTAGAAACACATTTTGGGGGAGGGGGGCTTAATGATTTTATGAATTCAAAAATACCAGCCATCTCAAAAGTGTGGTTGTTTACTGTTAAAGAACATTAAAAACAATGTACATACATGTAGGCTATTAAATTTAATTTACTTGGATCATCAAAGAACTAAACTCCAGTTTCCTTGATCCAACTGGACATACTTTGGCTACATAATGTTGAACACAATTAGGAGGGGGGGACCCACAGCCCGGTAGCCCCCCCCCTCCTTAAATCAGCCCCTGGCGTGTACTAGCACAGTATCAGGAAGTGATGCCATCATTCCGGCACGTAAAGCACTAGCAATATCAAATGGTTTCTTTCCCTGCAACTGCGACAGTTTGGGAGAGCCCTCCCCTGCACTACTACTTTACATTTTCGACCACAAAACTGTGCTAAGATTATTTTCTCTTCTGGCCGTTACTCTTTCTGTCTGTAAAAGGTATTTGGACTCCTCTTTGGAGAGCAGCTGCCCTCCTAAGGCAGCAGTAGTATAGTGGTGAGATAACTGACTTTGAAACACTGTGATTTAGGTACACTTCCTAGATAGGTTGCTCTCAATTTTTATATGGAGGATACATGGTAGCATTTTGCCATTGCTCTGTACTCACTGTTACACAATGACCAAATCTCTCATTACCACTTGACTATAATACTTAGGGGTACAATGTTGATGTTATGACACCATTGAAAACAGGCATTCAAGTTTTAGTGACATAATGTCTACAGGCATTCAACTTTTAATGACAAAATGTCTAGACCTCTGCCCTGTGCAGTTGGTGGCCCTCCAAACCATCCATGACAACCGGAGATTGTCACAGTAGCTTGTCAGAATCATGTACAGGATACTGTCTTATCACCACATAAACTGAGTTCTAAGATATGAAGAAAAAAAAATATGAAAGGTAAAATACACATGCAGTACTTGTTTTGAAATGTGAATGTATGCACAAAAAAGTGAAGTTTCTGAAAATATCTGTGTAAAAAATACAACATATAAAATAATAGCAAGAACTTCATTATAAAAAACTATAAAAAATTATTATGTTCATAAATTGAATTCTTTGAAAGTACAGTATTTGACATTAATGCATGTAAAATATTGACAGTATTTTAGCACACAGTCATAACACAATGTAGTAACATCAAGACCAATAGTAAGAAAATATGGTGGTGGTGATAATGTTTATATTTGAGCTTTTAAGGATAAACACACAAAAAAAAAAGTATTTTTAAAGATATTTTAGTGTTTTTATAAACACCTCTTAATGCAAATCTCATTATCACAACCTAAAAATGTAAGGTCACTTCAGGTCTGAACTTACTGTATACCAATATTTAGCTCATAAACAGAACCATTCTTTTTGGACATACACCACTGCTGGTGAATGTTGCCATATTGCAAAAAAAGTAAGCTGTAGTCAACAGACATACAACATACAGATAATAATTCCTGAAAGGAATTTAATCATTCCCTAGAAGATAACATAAGGACAAAAACAGATCAAAACAACACTAAATTAATTCCCAAGTTTAATATAGTCCAACTGGAAAACGACAACACAAAAAATAACAAAAAACAGGTGAAAAAATAGTCAGCTTCATAAGATGACAAGAGGTGCAACGTTTCGGGAACTGGTATCTGTTGCTTTTTTTTTTCAGGCACATCTACAGACTGAGGAGCTCCAGCAGATTGACTGTCACATCTGGAAAAAACAAGGGACTTATATAGGAAATATTACTACTTGCAGCTCAGCCAATGACAGTGCAGCTGCCTCCTGATTGGTCGTGCAGCTTGTAATGAGCTTATATGTAGTGAAATGTGGATCAGGTCTATTGTTTTGCTAACTAATAGTTTGGAAATATAATCTGCAATGATTAACTGTCTTTATTTAAATTAGTTTCTTTTTTTATTAAAGGAATCCAGATATTTTTGTAGCCAATACTTTGTTGGCTGATGACTTTATTACTGCTGACGATAAAAGCCAATTACAGTTGGCCCGCCTTATCCGCCGTATTTCGTTCCACAAAATCCTCGGATAACGAAAACCGCGTATATTCAAGTCACCTTTATAACCTACATAAACCACCATATACATTTTATATAAAAAATTTAACCCGTAAATCCACGTACTACTATATTTGTGCGAGGTACATATCTTTAATATGTTCATAAAGTGTCCCACAACATTTAAATATCGTAAAATCGTGTGCAATGCGGCGCGTTAGATACAGCGGCAATCACACTGCGAGCTGCGAGGACGCAAAGACTTGGTAACAGTGCGCCGCGAGCCAGGTGGTCTGGCTGACGTCGCAACACGGCACAGCCTGATGCGCCACGTTATCTCTCCACCCTACACTTACAAGGATGTGTGCTGTGCGAAGAGGGAGTGACGCCACAAGAGTTGATAGAATTATAGTATTTGATAACACTATTTCTTGCTTGTAATGCTTACTTTATTTGTGTCAACCAATCGTATAAAATAACAGTGCAACAAGTACAACTACATAGGCGTGAATATTTTAAAATTGTCTGTAAATTTTTTTTGTTTGAATGATACGCATATAAATTACGGAAAAGTATAGGATTACGAACACAAAATATTTTGACCGTAATTAAGTGGAGTTTTCGCCGTTGTCAAATTTCCACCTTAGACGTGTGGGAACAGCGTAGTGATAAGAGCCAGTGTCCCATGCTTGACGAGAAGCATATTGCCTCTATTCACAGCGCGCCAAACTGATGTGCAAGGTTTTTCTTGTAGTCTTTTTCTTACAGGACTACAAGTGTGTTTACAACTTTGGGCGTAGAGGCAATATCACAATATGTGTGCCAGCCGACATTGCTCGTAGCGTTTCATAGATTTTCACCTCACACGTACAAACATATCCTTCACCAGGCCGCCTTAAGGATGTTAGCAGTTTCGTTTTTAATACGGAATCACTGATCACACATAAATAGACTTAGCATGATTTTTTTTCCCCACACATAAAACAAATTTTAAACCTGTGTGAACATGGATAAAGACAAAGTTTTAACGGTTTTCATTTTAATACAGCGCCACCGATTACACTAAAATAATCTTGGCGCGATTTTTTCTGCCGTTTTCGGTACAGTACTAACATTTGATCTTATTTGTCGTGCTTTATTTAGTGACGAACAAATGATACACTCTTTTTTTCCCCCGTACCAGCGGCCAACTTTTGCAACAGACATATTGTCTTTTAATAAATTTAGCATTTTCATTTTTTCAGTCATTTTTTCAGTCAAGGATCACTAAAGTATTTATTTTTAGCAAACATTACGCTGCAGGCCACGGAATCATGTATAATTGCACACTGTACATGCACTTCAAGGCCGTTTCCTACGTGCGGGCGGCAAGCGGGCAAACAAGACAATACACATGTGTTCTGCATGAAAGTTTGCGAGCAGGCAACGTGGCTCATGGGAAATATCAAATCATTTTGTTTTGAAAGTGTGCGGAGAGAGACAGGATGTATGCGAGTGAAGTACCGCCGCCGCTCGCACATTCGACACAGCATCGCTTCTTTGCAGCTCCTGCCCGTACTGCATCATACTTACGATAACAGCGAGCACCTAGCACATTGCGTAACGAAGCAGATAACAGGAGCTGACAACACAAGACTAGCTAGCTGCTCTCGTGCACGGCAAGTGAGGCGCTAGTAGTTCATGCAGCATATAGTGCTTATATATTTAAAAAAATTTTTCCCTCAATTTCCAACCGCGGTTGGTGAAAACCGCGGATAAGAAGTCCGCAGATAAGGATGTATTATTTTATTTACCTTTTTGTCGGGTTTGCCGCAAGTGTTTATAACTTTGTTTTTTGTTACATTGTGGGTTTTTCTGAAACATGGCAACATTAGTCTGGAATGGCATATGTCCAAAAAAACTGTTCCATTTATAATACGAACCCATTGCAGGAATTGTTTAAATATCACAATAATTAGCTTGTCAAAATTTTGATGCAATACTGTGAAGTGGAATAATGATGGCAAATGTCTGAAAACTATTTGTGTATGATATCTCCACAAGTGTTTAAAGTTTAAATGAGAATTAAGCCTACATTTAACTCTTGTCTTATGTCATTTCGAGTATAACAGACAACTAAAGAAACTTTCAGGAAACGATACACAGCAGACATGCTCTGCGACTGAGATAATTTGAGTGTGTTTAGTAATATTCGTATGTTTGAACTGTGCTTGTTAACTAATAATAATAATAATAATAATAGATGAAAGAAAAGTAACATATGCACATTTTTTCAGTACTGTATTTTCCAAAGACACAAGCCTACGACATGCACAATTGTTGTTATAAATCATGTATATAAAAGCATTTACTTTGCTGAATTAAACTTTGAAACACAACATCCTACCACCAATAAAAAATATAACAATCACACACGTAATTCAAGCACCGCTGCATGTATCTTATTATTCATTACTCTAAACGCATAGCATTATTAAAATCTTTACGTTTGAAACAAAAAAAAATTGTTTCAGCAAATGTAATTCCAATCATAGAGTTTGGGAATCCTAACAGTAACCATTTAAAGTAACTATAGATTAATTAGAAATGGTATTCAAATACAGTAATTTCAGATTCTTTCAGCGTGTGGTAAGGAAACATGCTGATTGCATAACTTAGACCAGTTCATGCGAACTATGCTTTGACACAAAGATAACTCACACTACTTCTGCGTGGAATTTTAAACTTCAGTGCGGAGCTGTGAACACAGCAATGTGTAGGCGATGGACAGTCAATTTATGAAGTCAGCATGTACTTAAACAAGTTTGTAAATAAAAGTTTTGGAGTAGTATCTATAGTAAACTTAGACGAAGTTAATTTGAGTTTATTTCGGCTATGTTGTACTAAAATATAAAAATACACGGAACTACATTAGACAATACGCTGCTAACCACACAAGGAGTGAGGCAACCACTGTTGATACTGAAGTGTAGTAACTGCAAATTATTTTTTTAAGGTAAATTTAAAATATGCTCACTTTATCCTGAACCACCTACAAAGAAAAAGGTTGAGGGTTGAAAATACAAACAGATTTTATTTCAACAGGCTTAATAACAATTGTAAGGCTAGAAAGGCAAACAGGTAGGGAAAAGTTACTAACCAACTAAACTCTTAAGTAGTGAAGGGCAGCATCGGATAATTTCTGCAATTGATTATGTTTCCACGTTACGTGGAAAGAATCAATCATACAGTTTCAGAGTACTCGCTTCTCAAAATGTGAAAGATGCTTCTCGATTACGGAAGGGGGGGGGGGAGAACCTCTTTTAAACTGGCTGATAGTACTGTTCCCAGAAAAAATTGTATAAGCAGATACCTGGCACACAAGATACTGTCATAGCGTGATAATGATAACTACAAAAAACAATCTCAGCACATTTTGTTTGCGCAATCAAATATGCCAGCATCACAGATAGCTTCTAGGCTGTGACGAATTTTGGCTCATTTTACGGACTTATCAGCAGACTCATTAGTAGTAATCTTTATATGTATTCTTCCATTGTCAGATCACAAAAGATTGATACTCCTGTAAAAAATTATTTATTTTTGTGTGTGCACGCGTGTGCACGTGTGTGCATGTGAGTGTCTATATATAAATACATGTATGAAATATACATGTATTTTTAATTGATGACACTAATCACTTTTGGTGTGTACAAATTTTGTACCACATGGACCATTACTTTTTCAACCATCAGTAAATGCTTAGCTCAGGGTAGAGTATAGCCAGATTTTCTTAAAAAATTAATAACTTTTAGACGGTTGTGAATCACATCATACAAGTTTGGTTTATTTGGTAGGTCTTCGGTCCCTCTATCACCCACCTCTTTATTGACGTCTACTCCCGGAACACTCACACTCACACTCTCACTCTCACTCACTATCACTCACACTCTCTCTCTCTCTCTAATGGGAAAGGAAGGCAGCCAATGAAGTTTTGGAGTCCAAAACATACAGCAAACAATCGTAACAGGACAGTAGCAGGGCAAACACCAAGTATAAAGAAACTGAAGTGCTAATATAGCGTGCACAGTCAAGCACCCATGGTCTAACTTATTTCAACTATCTTCAGACACATTTATTTTTTCCCATTACTAACTGTGGATACAGTCAGGTTACAAATAATACTAAATGATGACAGATGCATTATGTTCGCACTCTTTGGTGGAAAGACCCAATAAAATTAACACCAACAAAATTTTCCAAATACTGTAGCTGCTTACATCATCAACAGCATTTTGCATACCCAAGATAACAATCTGACAATAAAAGTTTAATTTTCTCAAATTATGGAGCATATAAATTTCATAACGAAATAAGACTAATTTCTACATATTTTGTTGTCTGTTCGTCAAAATAAAAAACAAGCATTTTGCTTCCCCCAGCATCTCACAATACCGAATTTTCTTAACTCTTGACATACAGACATGAACGACACAAACAACACTACATACACATTTATACAGAATGTCCCAGAAGTTCCGCAACCTAAGAAGAACAACTTACATATCTCCGAATTTAAAGCTAATTGATTTTTCTGTATAGGGATATTTTAAATCCATTGCTTACATTGTAAAGGTCAGGGACCTAAAACATTTGTGTGCATGAATTACTACTGAATGCCATGCTATAATACACATGTTGGTGAAAAACATTTTGCAGAACATAGATGATCGCCTACAGATGTAGTTTAGCTGTTTATGGCAATCTAATTGAACAGGTTTTATGATTTGCCTGACACATTTCAAGTAATTTGTTCTTTCTACGATGTGGGACTTTTGAGACATTCTGTACATTAATGATGCAAACTCACCTTCTCGACCTGCTCCACAGCTGTGACAATGCCTTCCTTCAAGAAAAGACCATAGTCCTTATAAAATTTCTCATACTCTTCAGGCTCCTTGGTTGATTTTTCATGCAAAAACCTGAGAATTCTGTTTGTCAAAACAGTGCGGAGTTTTCTAGAACAAACACACAATGTAATTCAGTGACAATGGTAGTTTACTTAAACTAGTAATAGCATACTGTCAGCCACTGTAGTTGTTCAGACATGATAACCAAGAATACTTATTCAGAAATTACAGACAAAATTTTGACACACATGTATTAAGCATTTTGTACAAAGTGTACACAATCTGTTTGCAACATTTACCACTGTAAAACACTGTTTGACTAACTCAAGACCTTATATCTGTTTTCAGGTTTTATAATGACTCTACATACTCTGTTAGTAGTAGCTGAGATTAAGAGTTAACTTTACTAATATGCACTTACAGGTACTACATTTATATATGTACACACACACACTCAGCCTGAACTAACAATATTTAAGATAGTGTCAAACACTCTGTGCTCATTTTGGTTCTTAGTTTTGATTGAAACAGAAAGACTAGTCATTAAGTCTGAATTCATATTAATTATTTTACTAATTTTGACTTTTAATGAAGACAGAGGAAATATTCAAGGATCTGCTCGGCTGCCTGCAGTACGAGACACAGAGGTATTTCCAAGTTAAAAGTTGAGGGTCTGCACAAGGCCAAAGACCTTAAAAATAAAGAGAGGGGCGTTGTTCGCAGTAGGTTGGCCACTATGTGTGCTTATGGGGACAATGCCATTTACCTTGACAGTTGAAAGTGGGTTTCCACCTGTTTGTCACTTGGTGCATTGTCACACAGTATATTCTATTAATGAGTACACTTTTTGACAGTTGCAAGTGCCATTCCCAAAACTATATTTTTTAAAGGTAAGATAAGAAATCACAAAAGGTTAGGGTTGTGTGAATATTCAAAAATCAATGCCGAATTTGAATATTATACTAAACATTTTCAGTTTCAGTAATCATTTTTATATTCAAAACCTTTTTGAAAAAAAAAATTAATTGATAACAATGATCATTCAAATGTTTTTCAAATAATCATTTGAGTGAAAAGTGAAATTTCACTAAATCCCGCTCTATACGCAGCTCCCAGACATGTAAAGTTTATTTAATAAAATCATATAATTTTCTCAAATAAACGGCACCATATACATTAATATATATATATATTTTTTTTTTTTTCTATTCCTGGAACATAAACAAAAACAATCTCTTTCAAGTAACCTAAGATGTAAGCGGCATAAGCACATCATAATGATTAATGAAGAATACAATGAAACTTAAAACTAGCCAAAAAGACAAAGACTTCAATCAATAATGGTCGCGACGTTTCGCCAGTGTTAAACTGGCTTCCTCGGGCTGCAAGACATGGCACACTGCAATCCAGCAGCAAATAAAAAATGCTGAATTTTAAAATGAAAATTTCAAAATTTCAAAAATTTTTTTAAAAATTCAGAAATATATATTTTGTTCTTTACATGTGTCAAATCACAGCCTACAACATTGCTACACTGTGAATTTTTTCGGTTTGGTACGTCAGTTGGTTTTAGTGGCGTACATAAAACTGTTAAGTGGAAATTTGGACGTTTACGACTCATTACGCAAAAACTATGAGAGATACAAAAATTTCCTAAGAGGAAGATTTAATCACAATTTATGTCTAAAATAAGAAGAAAAAAAAAATCTGGTACAAATGTAAAAAAAAAAAAAAAATGACGAAAACCAAGGTGAACCACGCCCTTAATATGCCACCTCTCTCAGTATATTTATTAAATTGTAGCAAGACGTTTGCACACCTCTGTGACCGTTGTAAAATAAATAAGACTATGTTGACATCAGGAATGGAACCACGTCATTACGGTTGCATTACCCAAAGTTTTGCCTAACATATCAGCAGGAATCCTCAGTATCTTGGCCACTCTAACAGATCACAACTGTTATGATCTGCTGTCAAAGGTCTCAAGACTCTGTAGATGCCTGCTGCAATTCTAGATAAAATGTCTGTTAATGTAATCACACTGATGCGGTTTCAGCCTGGAAGCCAACATATAGAAGTAATGTATAATACAATTTATGAAACCAATTATATCAGCTGACTGTAAATGGAATGAAAGTGAAATGATGATCATAGCTGGGAAAACTCTTTAAAAAAGTTGCTTTTTCATCAAAAGATGATAGGTTGTATCGCACAAGTTCTGATTATCATTCAGAACCCAAATTAGTGTAACGATACTACTTCTCAATGTTGCTTATAGTACTTGCGGCAAGTTCTTAGTCTCAGAGCATAATTTAATGTGGGTTTGAGTCCTAAACTTGAAAATAAATTATGCAGGTGTTGAGTATTTGAAAACATGTGATTCATTTAAGGACCAGCATAACTTCCCCTACATTTTTTTTTATCATCACATAGAACTTCTGGCATGGGACAAGGCAGAAAAAAAACATTAAAAAAATTACAGTTTATATAACAATAACCAGGGCATCCTGTGAACTTAGCAGTTGAAACTGACATTGGTTTGATGACAGAAAGAGTGTGGGTGAGTGAGAGATTTGGTCAGCACTTAACATCGTGGTCTTTAGTGCTGGTGAGGGGTGACATGAGGGGAGTATGGAGCATTACCGGAATGAAAGGGCGGGAGAAACGGGAGCTCCCTGAAAAATCCCGCTAACTAACGGCATCGTCCGGCACGATTCCCAAATGCAAAAATCCTGGGACCGACCCCGCCGGGAATCGAACCTGGGCCGCCTTGGTGGGAGGTGAGCGGTCTGACCATTTGGCCACTGCGGACCCATGACAGAAAAAGTTCCCATTGATATACTAAAAGCGTTCGTGCCTGAGAACGATTTGTTAACATGTGAAACATGGACATCCCTAGCTGTGAAAAACCCATGAAGTCACAATTACAATTTCACTGTGGTTTCAAACTCATTACCACACCGCCACCATTACTACTCTTACTAGTCCCAGCAATGTTTACGTTTTTCACTGTTTAAACAAAGAAGCAAAACAGTTCCTCGCCTACCCGTCGTCACACCTGGCGACGTCCATACAATATTTTACCACAACATCTCATTGCACTCCCGCAGGAGGCAAGTGCCTCAATCAACTGCCTGTTAAGAACTGGGGACAGGCGATGGCACTCGCAGGTCTCCATAATGGCCAGCGAAGCCACCCCTCTCTACTACGACCTCTGGGAATTCTTTTTATCCCAAATACATTTTATAAACACAACAAAACAATGAAACTCATGTGAAAGCCAGATATAGCTTCAATTTAAATACTCCAAATTACATATTTGCTCAGAAATGCTCAACTTATTAAATAAAATAAAAATTTGTTCATGCATTCGGCGGTGGGATACAAATTTGCAGAACAGTCCAGAATTCTACCGCCCCTGTTTGGTGCCAACTGCTTTCGTCCTGACGGCCTGCCGGGTCCAAAACAAATTAATTTAAATGAAGTCCACCTAACTGCATAGTCCTACAAAATACACACAACGAGAACAAAAAAAAATTAAATAAAAAATTGTGATAAAATAAATAATTTTAAATACGTACTACATTAAATTAATGACCTCTGGAAATATGTAAACAGTATTAGCAGAGCACAAAATTACTCAATCTGCTCATAATTACTTCAAATTTCATTAGATCACCTTACATTACACTATACCATTCCAAAGGCTTTCAGACTGCTGACTTGCTAACTGAAATCGTTCTCAACATGTTACAAAAACAACAACAACAACGACAACTACGTAATTCATATTGTGTAGAAGTGTTTATGACAGAAATTAGATATACTTTACTTTAACACATACAACTACATATACTGTAACATATGTTTTTTGTGTTTTTCTGAGCCACAACTACATGAAAGTATTTATTGCACATAGAAACTACCATCATAGCTTCATGATTTTGGCTTGACTCAACCCCGCCCTCTCTCATAGGGTGTGTATTGCAGGGCAAAAGAGGTATGTCGGTTTAGCGCACACCTCGGAGAGTTAAGCCGAGGGGAGCCGAGCGCTAGCCGAACAGAGAGGTGGGGGAGGATCTCACTTATTTGGAGCAGGTTTCTAAGTCATCCACCTAATCAGAATAGTTCCCTCAACAGCCTCTACATCCTGTCGGATAGAGGTTTAGATTTTGGGCTGGCCTCGTCACCTAACTGCTGTACTCAGCGGGGCCGAAGCAGTGATTTTTTGCTGGGTGTTTTTAAAAGGCTGATTACGGGCGGTGGCCTCCTGGTCATGCGCCGTAACCGTCTACTGAATGAGTTGGGATTGCGCTTCTGCTTGCGTGATCTGCGTTGCGGCGGCGCCTGCTCATCGCTAGACACACCTGTTTTTCGCGACGTGCGAAATCGCGAAATTATTGCGAAATTTGCCACTTCTGTTTGAAATCGCGAAATTGATCAATTATGTGCGAAATTACGAAATTTTTGACGTATTCTGTAGTAAATTACGTCCGATTCGAGATATTGATTATACAAATCGAGAAAATAGATTTTCGACCACGAGTCGAAAGCGAGTTTCGAGAGTATCGAAAGAGACATGAAAATGGCAGCTGTTTGGATTAAGTAACGCAAAGTGTACGTTTATCCTGATTTTACGTGATTCCCGTTTATTTTTTTTTTTTTGTTTGAAATTGTAATAACCTATATATATATATATATATATATCTTTTAATACGGCAATATTAATTACGACCAAAGAAATTTACGTCTGTAATGACGTGACGTACATTTTGTCAGAATGAGTGTCTCGGAAAATAACACAACGTAACCTTGCTTCTCACGCATCGCGTAAAATACACGGCACGAATGACATAATCCAGCATAATTTTTCCCGCAACAAATAACAGTGAAAATAAGGGGGGTAAAATTGTTACGTCTTAAATAGAACATTTAGAGGCGAAACACGAATGAACAAATTCAAGGTATGTAGGTTATGCTATTAAAAATTTTTTATTCTTTATGGCGTTGTTCGTAACTTCGAGTAATTAATACAGATGCGATGCCATATAATATGACGTAAAAATAATTATCACACCGTTTAATTGTATAGTTGTGTGCCTAATTGTAAGGTGATCCAACATAACCTAAAATTAAGTTCTGAATTTTCTAAATTTTTTGTAGAAAGTGTCCTATTTTACTTGAGAAAAATAATACCGATAACAGCTTATTCTTGCAACTAATGTTAGTTTATAAAATTTTATCCCTCATTCCGATCATATGTATTGGTGTGTTTAATATGCCTAATATAACCATCAAATGTAACGAATGGGTAAATTTTCAAGCACTTAATTAACATATATGTAAAGAAAGTAATTTTATTTAAATATTTAATAAAAATACAATACTTTGCACACATTTGTTACCTCAAAAATGTTTCATTGACGTTTACAAAATTAGCTAAATTTATGACGAAATGACTTGAAAATTGACGAAAAAGTCAACGAATTCGCCTTGTCAAAATTGACGAAATCATGAAAATATTTTCACCGAAAACAGGTGTCTCTACTCATCGCTAACGGGGTGTGTGTCACTTAGGCATTGGTGGAGTTCACGTTCACAGAAAGAAATAAAAGAAAGTTGAGTCCCCTGTACTTTGGTGGGCGATGGAATGAGTTAATGTTGTTGTACTGGCACACATGTTTGGCAGCGTCGCTCCTAAGCTGCTGCCTCCTTTAATCTCTGAATCTCAGGAGGAATGAATTTATGCACTTATACATAGAATGAAATGCAGAAATTCCAAACCGGCAGTTGTATTCACGTAACTCACAAAGTACAACACTTGTTCACAGTTTTATACAAGTGTCTCGGTTCTGAAGCTAACACAGGTCTCTTACACTCGAAATACACTGGTCTCTATACTCAGATTTAACTCAGGTCTCTTTAATACTTGAAATAACACAGGTCTCTAGCATTTAAGTTTAAGATTACTAATCCACACTTGGATGCTGCGCGATACTGGATATCGGCCTCATGAACCAGCAGAACTTTCCATAGATAACTGAGCGTGACTTCTGCAAAGTGCCTTGTGGCTGAAGATACGGTAAGGACGTAAGGTGTGTACCCTTTTACGCGCGCGGCGTAGATGCTGGGTGACAGAGTCTCCTCCTTCCAGGTTCTCAGCAGGTGAGGTAGGTAATGGTATGGTGAAGGAAGGCAGAGGTCTCCATTTGCAAGAAGTCACTCCAGGGTAGTGAGGGTCTCCATTTGCAAAAAGTCACCTCGGGTTGCGGCAGGACTCCCATTTGTAAGAAGTTGACTACCGGGGGTGGGTGAGGGTCTCCATTTGCAAGACGTCACCTCGGAGTAGGGGGGTGGCCGAAGCAGGAGGTGCTGAGAGACGGGAGCTCAGAGAAGTTGCCACCGAACGCTGAAGAAACTGGGCGAGAGGCGCCCCTTACATACCCGAAGTTAGGGGGTCTGGGAGGGATAAAGTCCCCGTTAGGTGGGTGATAAGATGGCGGCGCGGACGTGGCCGTCGACTCTAAAGCAGGCGTGCCACCTCAACACCCACATATTTCTCAAAACAACAGTCTCTCAACTCTCTGGAAATTTAACGTAACATTTACCGTCAGGTCCCACTAGAAAATTATGATGCCGTAAAAAGAAAAATAATATACAAGAATTAATACACATAATTTCACTAGGCTTATTTTACATTTCACTACTTATATTATATACGTTTTTAAGTTCGCACGAAAAACGTGTCCATTATCAAAGTTTGTTGTTTGTTTACATACAGTGCAAGAATATTTATACATCACAAAAACACGTAGTTCCTACTCTAGTGTGGTGGCACCAACTCTCTTCTCTTCTCTTTCTCACACTGCCTCTGGCTGATGCGACGATATTAGCCCCACTAGTTGCTTACAATGTTCCACCAAGAAAATTGGCAATTTGGTCAGTCCTCATACATGCTCCGGTCTCAGCGGTGAGTTACTCTTACCTCAGGGTTCGTGGTATCGAGGGATGGACGCATGCATAACAGCATTCAAAAAAACACGTGGTCAGATTAACAGCCCATATTTATTACTCTCTTATAGCAAGCTCACGCAAACGCGCTTACATCGGCACGTACAAACTCCTTGTACAAAATAAAATGTTAAACTGAAAGAGAACTGAACTGAACTAAAATGAAACCCAACTCAAAAGAAATATAGCACGTGCTAAACTCAAATTATAAACCGATAGTGGGCCGGCCACGCGGTTAATACGGCTGCAAATTCACATTAATAAATCAAATAAATTGAAGCTAATGCATAGTTCTAAAAAGTCTCTTCACTGCCTTCCATCGCGGCCCCATCTCTTCCACTCGCGCCCCTCGGCTTACCACGTGCGAACCTCGCACAACACGGAACACGTCCGGCCTCCTCGACAGTCAAGAACAAAGTAATCAGCCACGGCGACCACAATGGCGTCCCAAGACACCATGGCGGCCTACCTTCCGGTTAGAATGTTCCATGACCTTCGAGCAAGATTAAGTAACTGGTCTGGATACAAATTAACCAAACTAAAATCACTGAAAAATCTGTAAAATTATGCTTACTTCAAAGACGTATTTCAATATTTTAGTAAATTATTATTACAATAAAAATTATATTAAATAAAATCTTGGCATCGGACATTGCCGGCCGTACACCTTGCAGTATCCTCTGTAAACCCCTATCGGTATCGCCCCCGCGGCACCATGGCCGGGCTGGCTGAACTCATCTACATATTTTCAAAATAAATACCAAAACTTTCAAACTGCAATAACTTTTAAACTATCAGTTTCTCGTAAAATGTCCAAGAGTCCAAAGTTGCTTGAAATTTCCTGCTGTTTTAGAAAAGTTCACACAAGACATATTTACTTTAAATTCACGTGTCATCATAACATTGAGAACTTAGAACAAAACTTGAGAACACATTTAACATAAAATACTCCAATGAGAAACCTTATCACTAAGAATTGCATCCAGACACGGTTTTCTGTTACCGTACTGTTTCGCCAGGCCCAATAGCGGTTATACTTTTAGAGTGGGTTTTCTATAAGATTTCTTGTTCAGCAAAATTATAATCATTACATTATTTAAATAAATGACTTACTTAGAAAATTATTAGGCTTACGACAACGAACATGGAACCCTCATATTGAAACAATTATTATTGACTTACAAACATTTTAGAAACACTCTGA
>PNEQ01003145.1:19640-31287 GCA_003012365.1 Medauroidea extradentata | reverse complement strand
GTCCAACATCTATACAAACAAACAACATACATAGAAGAAGCACCCGTCACATTCTGACCGCCCCGAATAGGAACATCATAACCTCAATTATAAACGTCTAGATAACCAACAACACAACAACGTAGACGAGGAAGCAGCGGCGCCCATTACATCTGGCGTCCCCGAACAGGGACATCTAGAATAGATAAATAACAACACGGCAACAAGACGAGAAAGAAGCAGCGGAGCCCATTACAAGGTGTTCCCAAAGAACTTTTATTGCTGATTTAAAATATGCAAACATTTTACACCTTACACAATTTTTGAGTGATAAGTATGGAGAGTATAGCACATAAACGTTTAGTTTAGTAGTAAATGTTATAAAAAAGATAAAACACATGCTGTAAAATGTACTTTTCATACCGGCTTCAAAAATACAAAATAAAATTCAATATCATAGTGTTCTTTGCGACCTGAATGGAAAAATATAAAATTAATGTAGAGTGTTTGTGGTAGAGTACATAATATAATAGTAAATGGAGGAATATATACGTAATGTAAAACATGAAATATTGTCAGAAGGCCACCAACTGGGCTTAACCTACATTGTTTTCTTTCTTTTGTTTACTTTAAATTGTTATTTTAGTTTTGGTCGATTTTGTGTAGCTTAAGAGCAGGGTTACGAGACGTCCTCTTTTACCCGGACATGTCCTCTGTTTAACACCTCGGAAACTGTCCGGCCGGGTTTCATCAACTTTCTTATTTGTGGACACACAAAAATTACTTCCTTAATTATTGTTTCACAGACACGAGGAAACTTCTCTTTCAAGTATAAGAACCCTGCATCATTCTCAACCATAACCTTAACAAAATTTTTTAAAAGTCCCAATATGATATGCAATGGTGACAGAATAATTTGGTCAGAGCTAACATGTGCAGGATGCACAACACTTTGTGTCCAGGCACTACTGATTCATGCTTGGGACATTCCTTTTTAATGTAATGATTAGCTCTATCCCTACCGTCCCATTCGCACATGAAACAGCAAAATTTAGTACAGCCAAGCTGCAAACCAGTTAACAATGCAATTACCTTCAAATCACAACACACAGTCTAATGATACTTGACATATTGGACTTTTCCTACATTTTCAGGTTTTCATATGATTCCTTCATGTTGGTTGAATAAGCCAATGGTACAGAAGGATATTTGCTGCCATCATACAAGAGGTTTTCGACGAATCAATGAAACGTCTCCACTCTGAAGTTACATGTTCACGATCAAGTTCTTTCATTAAACCATTAGCATCATTGCAGAACACTAACACACCTTCTTCAGAAAATAAGTGTTCAAATTTTCTGTGGCGGTTACGAAAGGAACACAATTTTGTATCTGGATGTAAGAGATTCCAACCTTTGAGACGAGAAGCCAAAAGTTCTGCTGTTGTTTTTATAAGTTTAAATCACGGACAAGGTAATGTAATTCACTTTGAGTTACGAGGTGAGGTTCACTGGATGATGTGCTTGCCTGAAAAATGGAATCATCTTCCTCTTGCTACATTTCCTTTTCACAATATTCATCTTCCACAGATACATGTGCTGGAGGTTGTGGGACAGGTAAATCCTTACTGTGTGCTTTGACTTACCACTTACTCCTTTTATTGTTGCAAGACAGAAGTAACAGTCAGATGAATGATCTTTCGGTTCACGCCACACCATAGGAACTGCAAATGTCATGTGATGAGAACCCTTAGCCCAACCCGTCAAACATTTCACACAGTTTGAACAACAGACATGATGAGCCCAGTTCTTATCTTGATCACACACTTTACACCCAAAATACAGTTCATAACATTTTTTTACCATTTGTGTCAAACTTCGTCTTTGTGATTTAAACATTACTTCCCCACATACATAGCAGAAGCTATTCAATCATTGACACACATCAGATATATTTACAGCACAACTGACTCATGTCGTACGTATAACAAACACTCCATCCATACAGTAGAAATGAGAATGAACACGAAACACGTACATACACAGCAAGCGTCTCAAGTACACTGATGCAGCAGTAAGATGCCTGAGGACAAGACCACACACCACAGGCGTGGACTTGTTGCCAGACAACCTGCTGCTGCGTCAGTAACTTGAGACTCTCACTGTATACACACATGTGGCAGTGCAGTAAGTCATCCTGTGTAGAATCCTGTTTCATTTGGTTACACGTGTCTCACCTGATTAGTTTTTCTGAGAAAACATCTGCTCAGCTACGCCAAGGTCATAAAGGACGTTATCCTGATAAGACCAAACAATTTTTTTTCACTTTGTGTTTCCCACGTCTGAGGAATAACACTTGAAATCTTGATCAATTCTATATTAAACCATATAGAAAAATTTCTGGCTCTTATTAATGTGAAAGTTAAACTCGGATGTTAATAAATACAGTGAAAAAAAATTTTCTCAGCAGGTGTTACGAAAAATTCACTGTGTGTAATGTGAACTATATATTTAACATTGTTAATCTCAGTGTTCAGGTATCTGCATTTCTGTACTAAACTAGATTTATTTTATGTTCACGTACATTTACTTAAAAACTGATGAGTTGTAAAATGTTTACATATTTTAAATCAGCATTAAAAGTTTAGTTAGGAACATCTCTTGTCTTTCTTGTGCTAAGAATAAAAATATTTTGAAAAATTGAGTACCAAAATGGTCATTCCATGTTATTTTCAAATTTTCCGTAACTGCAAAAAAAAAAAGCGGTTAACAGAGATAAATATATTGAATATTTGAAATCAGCATGAAAAGTTCTCTTAGGAACACATGTTGTGTTTCTTGTGCCAAAAACCTGTTGATCACTGTTATCTTAACCCTCCATCACAAACGAACCTGGCTACACCCAGGATGGCAAAGTTGTTACAATAGTATTGTCACTGTCGTACAATTTTAGGTCAGGTTTTTTTTTTTGTTCGGATTGATTTCAGTTTCAGTGTGGCCGAGAGACCATTTTTGGTAAATTTTTGTTTGTTAAGATGCGGTTATCATGTTTTTTCACATAGGACAAACCTAGCCTTGGCGCACCTCAATAGCTCAGCTCACGTCTACAGTTAACTGATAACATCACTGTTCATCTGGCAGTAGATCAAGTTGTTATTCAGGAGTAACATGTATTATATTCATATCACTCCATTCCATAGAATCTGGGAGGTAAACGCAAATACCATGCTGGCTGGTATGACTTACAGAGCCAAGAATAGAAAGAGCTGCGAGTAAGCAGCGATGGTCTACTGTTTTTACTTCCACCTCCTCTGACTGTGTTTTGTTGTTACTTGTAGAGAGGTGGAGCCATTGTAGAGAGGTTGATGCCTCTGCTTCAGAAGCCCAGGCTCCATTATAGCCACAGCGACCCGCTACTACCGTGTTTGACATTGGGCCTACTGCTCCAAAGCAGAGTGCTTCTCACCAGACTCACGTGTATATTTGATTGCATTCACAAACCAGACCTTTTGCAACAAGCAGATACTCACTCTTAGCTTCTATCTGTACTGAGGGAAGCTCAAGGTCAGGGCAGGAAAAAGAAAGAAAGCTAGAGCAGAATTGTACACACATGTGCGGGAGATATTTGCTTCCATTAACCCATACAATTGAGTATTCTCCCTCTCGAAGGACATTATTGCAACTGAAAACCGACCATGTCAAATCCCTCACCTTGCTTGAGCAAGATCCCGTCTAGAGGACCAACTCTTTCACTGCGCCAGACAGATCCTACCCAACAAGGACACAGACTCAGCCATTACTTCAGCCTTCCGCACAAAAGCAGAAGCCTTTGGCTATGCTTGTAAACCTCGACGGCAACATTTTCAGCTAACCTACTTAGGCACTCCACTAGTTGTTTCAAAACCTTTATATTAATAACATAAGCTTCCCATCTGTGGGGGAGGTATAGTTAGCCTCCAGCCAGCTCTGTAACAACGAGTACTTCTGGTAAAAAACATTTGTCACATTATAATAAATTTAATGTTTGCTATTTTTTAATAAAGGGGAAAAGACTGTTGACATATAGGCAAAGTGGTAGATCGACCATTTACCACAACTTACATAATTTGAGCAAATGAGGACTAAATAAAATTAGTAGTTTACTGAAAGCCCTTTCACACAATCAAGTAGGAATTTCTTGAATTCAATTAATAAATAACACAGCGATTCAAGAAATTTGATAAAAAATTCAATTCTGTTAAGTGACTGATTACTCCCATCAGTCTTTTACTACTTTGCCTATATGTTTAGTGTATTCAGAATTTTGCATTATTAGTATCTTGATAAATGTTCAGTTTCATAATTTGGAACGAACCGTTTTCATATGCATTACAAAGAACTTCAGTTTAAAGAATTTCTCACTTTAAAATATAAATTAAAATACCCCTCTAAAACAAAAATAATGAAAAATGTGTTCAGTTTAAAGAAGTTTCATACAGAGTACATAATTTTCCTTGTGTGGACTCTGAACTGAAGGTTTTCAGTCAACTACTATTAGTGAAACAATATGCTCATTTCTAATATCCGGGTGAATTCATGCATTTCTTAAACGATAGTTGCAGCATCACACAAAGTGAGTTTCGGCTCGTGCTACACGAAGCCCAGTCTATACAGTCAATTGAAGTATCACATTGTAAATAGTTTGGTACAAGCTGCATCTTGGTCAGTTAGTAAGTAACTCACTATAAGAGACAAAGTCTCCGCACTTCCTCCCCGTGCTTTCGGCACTTCACCCACCCAAACATTAGGTTTTTATACTCTCGGTTACAGACCATTAACCAACATTTATGAACAGATAATAATTTTTTTAGTGTTCTACCTAATTTATATTCTTTAAAAATATGTTCTTGTTAAAATTTTTGGTAGCATTGATGTTTTGGCGAAAATTAAAGATTCATCAGTGATGTTCACATGCCACGTGATTGGTTTCCATCCTGTAGATTTAAGTCACTAAAAATTCTAAGATACATACTGTTTTTACAAAAGTTGAAGTATGCTGTAAGCACTTAAAAAGTAATGTCAATTTATAAATTTTTGACTAGTGACTCACTGTCTAAGTGACAGCTAAGTTACACCCGAGTTAATGTGTATGATCACCCAACATCCCTCTTGCCCAGTCAAAGAAAGGAACAAAAAAAAATGTGAACGTCTGAAATTATTTGGTAAATACTGAATTTCAGTCAGTTGGTGGGACTCCACTGAAGGTATGATCTCCCATACGTATCAGCACTACCCTCCCTTGTGTCCGACCTACCCCCTTCCAAGGCCTGTATACTGATAAAACGTTAGTTATGATCAAAGAACAACCCTCCCCAACCCCTCCCTTTGCATCTTCACACAAGAGGTCTGATGTGGCACAATGAAGTGCCCACTAACAAGTGGAAGTAGCAGCCTTTCTGGAATAAGTATAGCTGCAAGGCAGCTAGAATTGCATTACACTTGCCAAGTTATCAATTCCGCTAGGAGTGAGTTCTCTCCCACTAATGAACTAGAAGTGCAGCAGAGTGCCACAAAACACACACTGTGCTGCTGGGGAGATCAGAGGACATCTTAGCTAGGGTCTGCTGCTCGAGAGATTGAAAACCAAGACTCAACACTGAAAACTTAAGTCATCTTGCATAATTTGTTAGATATCATACTGGATGTCTAACTGCCCTTGCGCACTGCCAAAGCTAGTAATGGTTGGATGAGAGCTATTTAGACTTTTGGTTCATCACTACAATATATTCCATTAGAATCTGACCTGACAGTTACTACTGTTTCTATATACACATGCAGTATGAAATCTTAAAGACAGCCACCTGAAGGTCGATTATGGATCGTTTAGAGCATGACGTCTTAGTATAAACGTGTCGTTCGTAAGTCGGGCTTCTTAAGACTCTGTGAGAAAATTTTGATTATGTTTCTGTCCATCATAACAGTTTCGCGTTACACAAGGCGTCTTAAGTAATACGTTTGAAAAACACATGTTGGTACTTCTATGCTCGGTTATCACCACAATTACGTATTCGCTGGCCAATTAAGAAAAAGAGGCTTCATTAGGCATCTTTGCAAGCTCATTGCTCATTGTTGTTTATAAACATCAAGTTTTAAACATAACCATATCCTAAATTATTTTTTGACAGAAAAGCAAGGTCAATTATTCTCTCTAGAATATTATTTGTTATTTACTCTTTAATACATGCAAATAGAAATTGTATGCTAATATGTAACTGACGTTTGTTTTTCGTGCATCATGCGAGGTTATGTAATTAGGTCTATGCATTCAAAACAACTTACCAACAAGTTCAAAATTATTTGGCGTGACTCATTTAACATTGTGTACAAAATTCTGAAATTGTGTAGACTTAAGAAATAAGATATACGCACGTGAGCTGAAGCAATACTTTGTAAGCCTACTTCGTTAAAACACGTGAAGTAATTTTTATCCTCTTATGTGGCAATTACGATATGTGATGCGTCCCAATCCTTTTCTGTAGTCTTAGCGTTTTCCGGTAAGTTTATATACAAAATTACTTATGTCAATGCTCAGAAATTACTTGTATAACTATATGTTCATTTCACTGATACTAAAAAATGTGACAACTTAACTGAGACTCCCATTTTTGGGCACCTTAGTCAAGGCTGTGTCGCCACAATTTTGACGCGTCTTAATTCATTGGTGGTCACATTTTATAACGTCATGTTCAAGTTAAGACGGGCCAAAAACAGATCCGTAATCTACCTGCAGGAACACACTTCAAACTTGTTACAGCATTGGGAAACATATTTTTTATACAAAACTTTTCTGCGTATACCAAGAGAATTAACTTGCAAAAAATAAACACGCTTCTTACGAGTGCAGAATGTTAATGTCAAGACACTACGCAGGAGCCACACAACCGTGAAATACCACAACACTAAATGTACCACAATATTGAACACCATATTTACTACAATGCAGAAAACCAGCAAAATGCTGTGCCCTACAATGCAAATATACCATATTACTTCAAAATTTCACTTCAGGGATACCACAAGAACAAACTCAGAAGGTCACTAAGGATGCTAAACAAAAGTCGAGCTGTATCATAAATACGAAATACCACAAGGTAGAAACCAACATACGACCAAAATTTCAAAACTATAATACAGAACAGATGGAGAGTAATGCCCATCGTGGTATTTCGACGTTCAGCTACACTTCAGAATCCTGGAAAACACATTCAGTTTACTCTTGTAACAAAAGTTAAATGAGCCTTATAGCCATTCCTCTCTCCAAAATCATGAGAGGTCTTTTAGAGTGGTTTCATTACAGCCATGTAGCACTAACCTTTATGTAAGGTTTCTTACCTCAGATCCATATGAACAGTTCCTTCTTGACTAGTCTGATCTGGAACAGCATTCTGGTATCCTGATGTAACCTGCGTGATTATCGGCTGCAGCGTCACAGCAGAAGATCCAGTTTCTAAAGTTGACACATCACAGTATTTTGTAAAGTTTACACTTAAAGACGACAAGTTGCAACTCAAAGGTTGGACAGAATTGACTGACTTACTTGCAGCACTCTGTTTGTTCATCCACAGAGACACCGTCTGCTGCATGATGTCCATGTGCTGCTGCGGTTGCTGCTGCTGCTGTTGTTGTTGCATTGCAGAAGAAACATGCATCTGACCAGTGTTATTGACAGACGAGGCAACTGACATGGTGACAGGAGGAGGAATATGATTAAATAAACTTGATGCAGTCTTAGTTGTCTGGACAACCAACGAAGGGTCAGAATTAACCATGGTCGTGGTTTGCGCGTCGAGCAATCTTCTAACGTAGGGAGAGTTGCTGCTCGTCGGCGGCCGAAACTGACTGTTGTGGTCTTGTGCCTGTGACAACGGCACACCATTTTGTTGTGGCATGGAAGAAGACTGGGACTGGTAGAGAGAAGATACGGGAGCATACTGCACGGGAGGTCCATCTGGCGAGCCAACTTGCACCAGAGGCATTATATGTAGCGAGGATGGCAAATTATTTGGTAATGTATAGCGAGATTGGTTGCATGGTACTGTCAACTGAGCAGGAGATCTGAGTGTACTCTGAGAGCTGGCCATAACAGGAACCGAGGCAGGGGTAACTGATACTGAGGGGTTCATCGTGTTAGCATGTGGTGAAACAAACACCTGGCCCTGGAGGTTGCCTGCCACTTGTGAATCGTTTGCTTGCATCATGGGAATATTGGAAGCACTGAGCACAATATTTGTTCCATCCAACTGTGTGCCAACCAGATGACCATTATTGGAGGATACATTCACTTGGGCCATGTTGTTTGTGTACTGGGAAAAAAAAAACATCATCAACATCAATTGCCATTCACTACAAAGAAACTATATTTTCAAAACATTTTATAACACAAGTTTTTTTTATTTATACAGTATGTTGTAAACACACTCTTGAAAGCCACACTTAAGGTGGGGTCTCACCCCTCGCTTGTTGAACTTTTTATTGCTAAACTGCGACAGGAATTTTCACCTAAAATAATTTTTAAAATATTATTGAGCTTAACATTACACAAATGGTCTCAGTACTGGTAATCAATTTTCATGTATTCATTACCCGATGACTAAAATTATGAGAAAATATTTATTATTTTTACACATTGTAATACTTAACTAATTACATCATAAATATTGGTCAACTGTTATGGCTTTATGAGTAAATAGCAAGGTAATGTACTAAAAAAGTGTGCGATGATGATACACAAAATTGTTTCTAAACTACCACACAATACAAAAAAACCAGTAATTGAAACTTGACTTGTGATACCCCACTTCAAGAGTTTGAAGAACTCAACTCGATAATAGGCGATGTATGTTTGTGTTTCCTTTTCGTGACCCTGCTTAACGAAGTAAAAAAAAAATATGTTACGTGCATTATTAAATAATATCAAGGAAACAATACATTATTGCTGATCTTTCTAACTTCATTGTGCTACCGATCAACGGAAATCAGTTCAACTTCATAATAATGTTGTGTGAGAGTTACTGTTTCAACTAAAATAGGTCCTGCACTAAATTTAAAACAAAAAATTCAGCAATTTAAAATTAACAAAACATTAAAAAATTACTTCAAAAACAATTCACAGATTTATAAAAAATACATTTTCCAAGCATCAGTTCCGCCAGAGTTGTTCTTGTTTCTCTGCTGATTACACAAAATTTATGGTCCATAGGTGTCCATAGAAATGTGACGCATGTTCTTTTGGCTGGATGTGCATTAACCAATAAAACAGTAACAAAACACTAGTGAACATTATAAAAGAATACAGTATTTGCCCATGTACCTCATGCACATTTTTTTCCAAAATCTGGATCACAAAAATAAGGGTGTGCAGCTTACGTGGATAATTTGTATTTGAAGTCTGTGCGCTACGCTGGCAGGTAGCTAGTGTGTGTGGAGACTCGACAACAGTGTAGGCGGCTAGGCATGAATGCACACAGACATGCAGGTGGAGGAATGTCTTGTACAGTTAGTCAGGCACAATCGATAACTAGTCAAGTGTGTAGGCGACATTGTTCTCTGCGAGTAGCAGTTACAGGGTGGCTAGCAAAACCTTTAAAAAAAATTCCCTGACTTTTCCAGGTCAGCTGCTCTTATTTCCCTGACCAACAAAATATCAATAAAATTAACCTGGTTGCATAATCGCGACAAATTTTTTTGGGTAAATATTAAGAATCGCTACTCATAGTGTACCAGCCAAACTATTGTTTTTAGACACATAGTTTATTCATTAAAACTGTTTTTAGGGACGTTATAAGTAGTGCTACGTAAAAAAATGTTTTGTTATTTTAAGTTAAGTTGTTAGGCCTGGTAAAATTTTTTATGTACGACTATTTCTAATGTCTCTAAAAGCCTTACGTACAGTTTTTTGTTAGGTTGCCTAATTTAGGTTAGGGAACCAAACTTAATGTTTGTAACCTAATTATACTTAAACTAGCATAACCTAACATGACTTAAACCAACCTAACCCAGCAAAAAATTACGTAGGACTACTTATGTCTGAAGAAACATTTTTCATAATAAACTATGTCTAAAATCAATAGTTTGGCCAGTAAACGATTAGTAGTGATACTTAATATTTATCTTTTTTGGTGAAGCTGAACACTACTAATCAACATAACTTCACCTTGCAGGAATTATATCATATCTTCATTATTTACAAAGCAAAAAAGTCCTAGGAGTATTCAAATACAACAAATTTCACTTATGTCAATTCACTTTCCACTTTTAAAATGCTGTTGTTGTGAAGTTATGGAGATAAAAGCTCTCGATACCAGAATTAAAAGCATTTATAAATTGTCTAAAAACAGATGTGTATACCTAGTCACTACACCATCACTCTTTGAATCCCAAAAACATTCTAAAATCTAAACTATAACTTTCTTCCCCTCTAGCAATTAACTCATTTCATCCATGAAATACGACGCCAAGACCAAATGTGATGTAAAAACCTATCTTATCTCACTGTAACTGAAGTTTCTTTGCTGTGACATTAATCTGGAAACATTGTTGTTTCACATGGTACAGATCTGAAAAAAGCACCTACGCCTACATTCATAGTTTAAACTCCCAGCCTACTTAGGGATTTCTGCCTTCAATGTGGCTCATAACGGAACGCCGGCCCATGTTGCTTAAAGAAAAATTAATATTGCACGAATTGCACCTTGCAGAGTTATTACCGGAAACTTCGCGATTCACTTAATAGTAGTAGGATCGGTTCACCAATAGTCTCTTTCTTCCTGCCATGACTGATTCCTCTAAATTAATTACGTTGTGGAAATAACACACATTGTACATACATTTCCAGATATTTTTAATGCACTTAATAATTTTCATAAACACACACACGAGATCACGTCATGCTGTAACTTTTTTAACACCACCTTTGTCATTGCACGAGCCAAAAAGTGCCGACGTGTTTCGCCACTACGCGGTACGGTAGATAAAATACATTTTAAATGTAAATCCACGAACTTCAGACATGATGAGAAGATATTAAGGCTGTGTCTCAAATCAAGAGTGTGTACACTCTCACTACCCACTCTCCCTCTCGGCCACTCTGGCTCACTTTATTCGAATTGGGACGTCTACTCTCGCACTATGCACTCGGCACACTGCATTCTATCAGCAGTAATTGTAAGTATATATAAATAAATAATCTACACTGCGAACAAATTAATTTAGATACATGCCTCAAAAATAAAATAAATAAAAAAACAGTGAATGACTTCACTGCTGTTAAAATTACACGATATATTGATACCATTAAGGACAATATTTCATTTAATTATCAGTGTTTTTAATAAACCGCAGTGGCTGTATAGTTTACTCTCAAGGCCACAAATGTAAACGAGATGATAAATCGGGATTTTGTAATAACTACGATATATTTAATGTAGGTTATTGTTATTATCTACTATAATATATTTATTAAATACAAGAACGGCGGATTAAAACAACGAACAATGAGTAAAAATAATTCTTAACAAACACAAATAAAATGGTTTAACCTTAAAGCAATATGGCTGCCACAGAGAGTGCGAGAGTGAGCTGCGAGGGAACATCATCGCTCACTCTCTTTCACTCTCCTATTGCACACTCTC
>PNEQ01003145.1:3826-19540 GCA_003012365.1 Medauroidea extradentata | reverse complement strand
GAAAGTACCCTCTGTGACGTCAAGAGTGGACGAGAGAGTGCTCTTTCAGCGAGTTGGGACACTGCCTAATACTCGCACGAACCATAGAAAAAACATTCGCGCCACACCAAGTAAACAATAAACAACCGACAACGAAGAACGTATCAGCATGTCGCATATTAAGAACAAAAGCGAACTGAGAATCCTATGTTGCCAAGTCCACACCTTCAATTTCTACAACAAACACTCGGGGAAAAAGACCACAACTGTTAAAACCCACGTTATTGACTATTAAAATTTACGACGTTTTATAAACAGTACGCAAGAAACACCACGAGAGAGTAATTTTTTACCACTGTGGAAACTTGAAAACATCATAACACATTGTCAGGGAAACTATTGGTCTGGCAACACTGGCGGGAACCACTGAAAATTTTGGTACAAAACGCCAAACAAATTGTATTTGAGACGAAAAACTGGTACCACGCGTTAAATTCACTGTTTCACACAACTACAATATCGGTACGAAAAAATATTATGGCACTATAAAATTGGTATATGTACCAAGAAAATGGTACGTTGCGTTCGCGGAAATGTTCGTTTACCAAATTTTGAAATTCCAGGTTTTTTTAGAGAATTCCCTAACTTCTCCATAAGTCTTAAATTCCCTGACTTTTCCCGGTTTTCCCGGTCGCTCGCCACCCTGAGTTAGGTGTTTTCGTTGTGACTACGTACATTAATATTTTAGTAGCTCTTTGAGGAATCAAAATTTCAAAATAATTGTGTTTAAGGTGGGTAAGAAGCTGAAAACAATTAAAAGGAAGTCGAAAAAATTGGAAATCACGCAGAAGGTCTTAGGTATGACGACATCTCACAGTAGTGTATTAGAGATAGGCACAAAATGAAAAATAAAGTTACATGATGATAACATCAACAGGAGGGCTTTTAGAGGGAAGAGAGACAATTCCCACGTTTTAAAAACTGCTTGGTTGAGTATATAACCGAGCTACGGCAGTTCAATTACGTCATCTCAACAGACGTGTGCAAAATGCAAGCCTTGATTGCCAGAGAATTAGATGTACATCATGCATTCAAAGCAAGCATGAACTGGGTTTATTGGTTTTACAAAAGGAATGGCCTATCTGTGCGGTGTAAAACTATTGTTTTTCAGTGACTACTTGAAGCCTACAACAATAAGTTTAAAATTTATTGAGGGGTGGGGGGAACTTACCCCAAACTTGTCATCGAAAAAGGGGGTGTTTAAGCTTGCATGGGTGCAAGAAGTAAATGAGTGAATATGGTATCTGTGTACAGAAACAGTCCAGACAAGAAATCTGAAATTTAACTGAATGAACTAAATTTTGGCGACTCTGAAAATAAGGCCTGTAACAGTAGGCTACTGATCTGGTTGTTTGTGGAGAAAGGTAAAAATTTTAAAAATATTATTTTCAGCATCTCACATATCCTGAATTCTTTCAGAGTTTTGACGTTTTAAACAAGCCAAAAAAATTTTGTAAAAGGTGAAAGCTGCTGTTTTAGCAAACTAGAAATATACTCCTTCAAGATTTCAAACTCAAAGAATTGTACAGTAGCATCACAAACGTGGATCTAAATTTTAATTTTTAAATACACATCATAAACACTCACCTGTGAAGAATTATGTGCGTACTGGATGCTAGGCTGTTGTCTGACACCGTTAGTGGAGCTAGCCGTTCTCTGGATATTTTCTTCTTCCAGTCTCTTCTGCTCAACGCCAATAAAGCTTGAAAATGTACGTTGCAAACCTAGCACATTTCTTAACGATGTATCAGCTGCTGTGCTTTTGACAGGAAGACTGTTCTGATCAGTTAAGAAACCAGATTGAAGAGAACCATTGTAATTAGGCTGTAAGAATATAAAAACTATCATTACCACTGCTTATACTAATGTTTTATTCAAACTAATACTACAAACATACAAAAAACAACATTATAGGTCATTCAGAATAAAGTGAGCACTAAAGATTTAACCTTTGAAAAAAATCACTAGCCATTACAGCATATAAGTCAACATTAACAGCAGTTACATTATAGTTTGTATGGTTGGTAGCGAATAATTGCATGTAGTTCCGTGTATTTTCTTATTTGAATACAGCATTAGTGAAACAACATCAAATGCAAACGACCTCTTTGTATTTAATATACTTTAAAATGTTTATTTAAGTTCTTATTGACATACTAACTGACAGTATAATTTTAAATAATTAGTGCAAGCACAAAGCGACGCAACCGAGCCGATTGTCGTTGGCAGACGCCGCTATTGCTTCGCGCCACAGAGGTAGTTTAAAGTTCCACCGACAGATGGCATTAGAGTTATGTTTTCGCCGCTTCGCCAAGCTTTGCTTGGAAACGAATTGCGTAATTCAGTTTGTCCGTTTTGTAATGAATATGGGTTTCTGATAAACACATTCAAAAGTACTAGAAGTGACTGTTTATGAATATCATTGGTAAATTATGTGAAGACATTAGTAACGTAAGTTGTTTTGTTTTATGATCGCCAGCCTGAGTAACCTATCCGGAAATAGAAACAGCATTTTTTTTCCTGTTTACACATTAAGAAAATACGTTATTTATTGTTTCTCTTTACGCGCGCCGTCGTCGTTCATTGCAGTATGCTGAACGGAATTTGTATTCTTGAGTTGCGTGTGTCGTCTGTGTTTTTAGTGGCGGTTTTAATTTAAAAGTTAGAATATATTGTTCATACATTTACTAGATTCGTAACGGTAATAGCGCCGTTAGAGTAGACGCAGAGAAACCAGTGTTATAAGACGTTTACTCGCAGGTATTTATAACTAAGATTATTACTGAGTACCATATAGCATATATTCAGCACCCTTGCATTTAACGAGTAGATATTGTAGATAACATTCATCGGAGCAGTGTAATGTAAATGTAAACATTGCACAAGCCTATGTAAATAAAAGCACGTGGCAATGTTGATGTTTATATGCGGCGGAAAGATATAAACTGACAGAAAATGGAAATTAATCAGGGCTTTTTTGAGTGCTCACTTTATTCCGAATCACCTATACCATCATAAGTTCAACGAAGCTGTAATGACATCATAAACCATAAAAATACTATTTCCTTGGTATTTCAATAGTATATGGCCTGTATACATGACTAAGGACAGCTTTTAAAACATGCTCCTAAAGCTTTGTTAGTGAGTAACACTCAATTTATACTTTAAATGGATATTTACACAATTTGTTTTTCAGTTTTCAATTCAATGGGAAGGTGTAAATAGAGTAAAAATTTTATTGATCATAGTAACTAAGTCTATTTGGCACTCATTGCAGTGTGCTTATAGACAAATAGAATACTGAATGGCACTACCATGTATTATCGTTGAGAACCATCCTACAATATAGCAACTCACATAACAAAACCATAAGTGATGCACTGAAATCTGTAAATAAGAAACACGTAATTTACTGGTATGCACAAGCACAGGAAAGTGTGAAAGCAGAAACTCTTAGAAGATACTGGAGAAAACTTTATGAAGGACTTGAAGAAGATTGAAAGTTTCGCAAACCTGGCAGAAACTGTAAAACGAATTCCTGGATGTGAAGACATGCTAGGCTTGCGAGGTGGATGAATGGGTTGTCGCCGACGATTCGGAAGAAATCACCGACCAAGAAAATGTAGACACAGCGCAGCAATCAGATGCTGATTTGATTGGAGAGCCAGGACACGACAAAGATAACAGAGTGAAAGCTGATGATGGTTTCAGAGCACTAGAGGTAACGTTTGTTACGTCTTTCAATATGCAACATGTTACAGTACAGTACCGTATTTAATGCCTTGGTTTTTATTTGAAAACTAGCAGTCCCCCATGGGTTTGCTCGCGAGTATTATTAATAACTGATAATATTTACATTATCTGAAAAAACCTCTTTGTACACCAGATTGGCACTTCAGTCATCAAGTGTTAAAATAACAAACCAGCAAGTCGAGCTAACTCTGCAGCAGAATAAGTAGCTATAGCTGTCCTCGCAAAAAGCAGTCTTAAATTTGTCCCCGTCACTAACAGCGACTTCACCTCGGCCTTATTTGTAGCACTGCAAAAATATTCACTTAAAGTTTAATGGCATTAGAAAGTTTTGGTGGGAAAAGGATTCGCGAAAACGTATTTGGTGCCCCAACCTTGGAATTACTGAGATGATAATAATATTATGTGAGCTGACGTCGAGGGACGTAAGTGGAAAGTGAGATGCATAATCCATTTTACCTCTTTTAAACTACTACATGCAACGTGCACTAACTGGATCTGCTTTGCAGTTTTAGTGTGTCAGAATTGAACATTCGCATGCAGCTTTTAACGGAATTCGAACCCAGAACCTCCCAGAATGTAGACGTGAGCTATAAACAACTGTGTCACGTTCAATCAAAATAATTCATCTAAAACAAATTTAACTTAAAAAATTAAATATTCATCTCCTGGGCTTATAGAGATTGTACAATACCACGTCCCGATATGTTTCTGTAGCATGAACTCCTGTATAATTTATTTCTAGCTGGTTGTACTTGCTTTTCGGATCGTCTGCCTTGAAAGTTCACGAACTTAGTTTTATTCTTAACAATCAAGTTATCTCTTAAAAAAAACACTTACATATAATTTTTAAATACTTAAGTAAGCATCACTCCGACGCAAACAACACCTCAATGTCTCTACTAGGTAGATAGATATTATGGGTTGGTGGAAAACTAATTTTATGCGTTTTCGCCTTTTTGGGAGTTGAATTTCATCATACTTTAATTTCACATCCTAAATATTTCTGTAAGTATCCAATTGACGTGCAAATAACAACGGTAGCCCATTCAGTCGAATCAAAATTGATGATATATCAAATGACCCTGCATAGTACTGAGAGTTTGAATTTCGAAAAATCTAATAATTATTTTGCTATTATTTTTGTAACCATCATCCTGAAACAAAAATGAACTGTATATCTCGACGGGTTTGATAGATATCGAGGATTTATCTGAAACACACTACAAGTCTTGTCACCACCTAAGAGACAGAATTTCGAAAAACCCTTAAATCACATTTTAGACAACTTTACTGGTGTCTATTGAACGTGATAAACATGACTATATCCCGCTAGGTTTAAGATATATAGACGATTAATTGAAAACAATTTTCACCACTTTTCACTCATTTTCACCTCCTTCGGTGGAAAATTTCTGAAATTACTTTACAGGTATTTGAGTAAGCATAAATCTTAAACAAAAATCATGTTGCTATATAAAAATCAATGGAATCAATATATATTGATTGTGAATCGTAAACAAATTTTACCCTTTTTTTAACCTCTTTATGGTCAAATTCGGAAAATATATTTTATTTGTAATTGGGATATTTACAAAAGCATCAATTTAAAGCAAAGAGCACTTTGATATCTCGATTGGTTCGATAGATATGGAGGGATAATCGAAAACACATTTCACGTATTTTCACCCCCTTCCTTAATTAAAGAATTTCAAAACGTCCTGTCATAGACATTTGTATGCGTCAACAATTTAAGCAAAAATAACCACGATAGCCAATTGTGTTTCAAAGATATAGACAATTCATAAAAAACACATTTTGCCCATTTTTACTGCTCACTGGTCGAATTTCAAAAAACCCTAAAACTACTTTTTGGGTATTTACGTGAGCAACAATTAGAAATAAATACCAACTTTTTATTCCGAAAGATTCAATAGATATCGATAGTTAATCAGAAATACATTTAAGGTCTTTTCAGCCCCTTAAACGTTGAATTTCGAAATTCGATTAATATGCACTTTTATGATTATCCTATTAAAGTAAAAATCACGATGATAGACCGTCAGGTTTGAGCTCTATCGACGTTCCTTCAGAAATACATTTCACCCCCTTAATTATCGTATTTCGAAAAATCCATTCTTAGTGGGTGCCTACAGGCCAAGGGGAAGCTTCCCTCAAAATTTCATGGTTCTAGGTCCAGTGGTTTGGGCTGTGCGTTGATGTGTGAGTGAGTGTGTCAGGACACTTCATTTTATATATTAAGATTATGAATGAATGTTGCACCAACTACAGTCTCTGTTCAAAACCACTCTAATTTTAAAAGAATCTAGAGCTAAAAAAAATTGTTTTTTTACGCTGTTACGCTGCTATAGAGAAAGAGACAGAGTAGGTTACCAGGAAAGGGAAGGAAATGGCAAGGAGTAATGGTAGGAGGGGGACGAGAATTTGGACTTGGTAGCTAGCAAGCGCTTTGGTTGGCTGTGGCGTGTTTCCATGTGCTTTTCTACCAGATGTAAAAGAGAATGAGTAAAGAAAGCTGGGCGTTACAACCCGGACCTCACAGAATTGCCACTCTGGTACACTACACATGTGATGCACTTTTTGTTACTCACTTGCCGCTGTCATTTTCTTGTTACATAAGCTGAAAAGTGATTAGATTGTCTGGAGACTTCAAACGTGCCTCTATACTCTATCCATTCCAAAGTTTCTGCTTGTATCACTCCGCATGTTTGCGCGCTTGAACGGCATTGGCTGTGTCTAACAAACAGCCGAGCCGCATCTACATGTTATCAGCTGTCAATGTCATGCCTCTATGAAATGAGCTCAGACGCCTCTTGTAAAATTTTCCCATGGGAACGATACTCGCGGACTGAACCCTTCTGAAGAACAAGACTCCTCTTGCCACCCCGTTGTACAATAATAGGTATCTTTCCATCCTATAGTATTTATTTAAGTAATTTACCTTAAAAATTTATTTGCAAAAATTTTTAATTTACACCTGAAAACTCAAAACATTCCACGTTATATTTTTCCTGCTGTAACAACACTGTCAACCAGCCAGCCAACGACTGAAAGCTCGCCAGCGACAATGTTTATTTCTACTGCAACCTTGGAATGGATGAAGTATAGGGTACAGAACTAGTGGATGCACAGGTCTGCCTCCGTTGTGTATTTTCATTACCACCAAGATAATTTACGATGGCGAAAATTATAACACGTGCCATGTTGATGATAGTAAATACGGTACTGTACTGTACAGTTTACTAGTTTAAAGCAACACAGAAACTAACATGTGTTGTTCTTATTTTAGGTTGCCTTGAAATTTGTTTAACAATGCACTGAGTCAATGCCAGCTGATGTCCTAATGAAAAGATGGCGGGACATTGCTGCTCGAAAACGTTGAATTGTCGCAGGAAACAAACAAAAATTACAGACTTTCTGAAATTAATACGTACATACTGTACTACAAACTGTACTTAATATGATCCTACAAAAGTGTAGCATACGAAGAGAAAATAGATATACAGTACTGTATTACATTAGTTTGTTATTACGTATTTCAATTTCAAACTGTACATAGTACGTCATATGTAAGTACTAGTAGATTACATACAGGTTAAGAAATTAAAAAACCTGTTTTTGGTTTAACCAAAAAAATCATTATTCAAAACGGCTTTCCCTCATTCAGTTCGGTTAGTCGGGGCTTTACTGTACATAATATGTATTTTTAATTGAATACAAAGAGTACTGTTTGTATCTAATTAATATTTAGTAAATACATTTAGTTTTACTGGTATAGCCTAAAGAAACACACTTAAGCAATTAATTTTTATTTATTTTTTCCAGCCAGCAACATTTCATATCCCCCTCCCTCCTGTATGTTACTTGCCAGCTGGCCCTTCTACAGTTTTCAATATGACCCTTGGGTAAAAAAAGGTTGGAGACCCCTGTTATAGGATATATTGTACGTGGCAAAGAGAGCACTTTTTAGGGCTTTCTCAGCCGGCATCATAATAAATGCATTTCATCTGAACCTCAGATATTAACATCTGAGAACGGTGTGATTCACTGTTTATAAGGCACAAGTTAATGTCTGTTAGTAATAGTTGTCAGAAAATACAAATTATCTGGGAAAAAAATTGCAGTGTCTCGAAAAAGAACTCACTTTACCATTGCCTACATAAAACTGGAATGGTACAGAAGTAAAGTATGCAACCCACATGCACTTGTCTGCGCTCAATGGCTAGCTTCTCTCTTATGTAATGTTGTGCCACAATGCAGCCCATGTAAAGTTCATACGCAGCATCCAGCTTGTTGAGGCAGTCGAGACACACCCGCCTGGGCATTTCATCGTCCACTGTGACCTGCCAGAGACAAATAACACAACATTGGGTTTACTGTTAACGCTACAGCTAAAAATAACTGCACACGAGTTCATTTCTTATTCATCCCTAGCAAAAAAAAAAAAAAGATGATACCAGAATAATTAATTGGTCCACATGATATAACATACAGTATGTTCAAAACTGACCTAAAATAATTATATAATATCTAACATTATTTTTTAACTGCTTAACCAACATAATAAATTTTACCCGAAAATGATGTAAACGCTTTACTTTTTTCAGGAACTCTGTATTACGTACTGGTGACCAGAGAATTCTACAATTAAGTATATTTGATGCATGAAGGGCTAACTTGCACTTTGTTGCAATACAAGTGTAACCAAAATCAGTGAAGTGTTTGGTAGCCATTATGCTCTGGCATAAAATACAAACATACGAAGATTGTTTTAAAGCTCAACTCCTTAACCACTTAAAACAAGTACTATGGTATAGACAACACCAGATTAAGCAAGCACTAATTAACATTAAAAAAAAAATCACTGGCCACTGCAGCATATAATTACTGTACTTCAACAAATGTAAGTGAATTGTCAAATATAGTTCCATGTATTTCCTAATACAAAATACTTGAAGAAAATCAACTGAAATTGATATTCACATATTTTTTTAATGTAAAACTTTTAAAATGAACTTATTTAGGTACCTTTTTGACAACGAACTTTGACTTTAACGAACACTATCCATATGCGCCAACACAACAGAGTGATGCTGCCAAGTATGGGAAAATGTACTGTCGCCTGCACACTGCACCTGCTATGCTTAACCAGCAGTTTAAAAATACACCAAGCAATAACGTGAGTTAGCTTCGCAATGATGCATAAAACGCTGAGTGTGTTTATATATTGTACAATCAAAATTGTTTCTTATCCCTTTCCCCTAGAACACATAGAACTCCGGCCACCCTACATTAGTTCCACCATTGGCTTTATAATGGCGGCCAACGGCGGCCTGCAGCTCCAACATCCTTTCATCGGGTTCTAGACATGCAGCCACACTTTCATTTTAACTTCCCCGATCTTCATTATACTAACTCCAATGAGTTTCTTAAAATATAGACTCTAGTTATCATATGCCCATTTTGTAGTGAGTGGCCACAAATCAATACAGCTTGTAAAGCTGGGATCTTGTATGCTAGTGCAGTGCCTCGCTCATAATGATGATACAACATTAGAGGCTATGTACTTCAAGGTCACCCTTATAGCTTCACTGCTTCTGATTCTCTTAACGCGCAGTTAGACGGAGTCCTTAAAACTTGTTTTTCGGGCAGTAGTGGTGAAAGAGGGAGTGAGGGGATGTCAATGGGACATTGTCCTTCCCCTATAATGAAAGGGTGGGATAATACAGGCATTTGTCCGCATAATATAGTAGATAATTTTCTCTCAAAACAAGGATCAAAGTATTGATAAGAACAAGAAGGCATTGGACTATATGATTATCTGAATAGAATAGTTTAGGCCTTTCAAGATCATTAACTGGAAAGTTGAACAGTTATCATGGCAGTTTGATGTGCTTGGATTCCCAAACTTTTTGAACACAAAATATAAACAGGTCATATACTCTTCCAGGATATATTATTCAAATACGGTCTGTCAATGAGAATAAACTGTTACACAACATCCTTGCAAACCTCATGCAAAAGCTAACAAAATTTGCACTACAATTTAAGCTGCTGTCATTATTTATTTATTCTTTTTTGTGTCATATAAAGGTAGTAGGTGCCATTACAGGGTACAATTTTATCCAGGATGTGTTTTCCCGTGTTCAATAAAAATCTGTTTACCAAACTATAAGTATTCCGATTTTCCGTAAAAAGCAAGTAAATATGCACTCAAAACTACATGTTGGAACATATTCAGGCTTTTCTCGTGGCGTAATTATTTTCTGCATAGGTCTGCCAATTAAAATCAATTTCTATTTGATTAAAAAGTAATTATTTTTGTTCCAGAGACTACTGAACACAAATTTAATGAGGAAATGGGTAAATCTTTGTGTTTACAAGACTGGATGTGTCAAAATTGGTTTAAAATTTTCAAGAACATATTACACATTTCCTTCTACAGCCCCGTTATTACAACTCTTTTTTCTAGATACTGTGAGGGGCTGTAAGAATGATGGTTTGCTGTAGTTAACTTGGAAATAATAACTATTGTTAAAATTGTCCTTGACATTTTGAAATCTTTATTACATTGAGAAGGGTTCCACCACCCCGTACTCAAATATGTTTTAAAATTATCCAAATAAATGTTCAATTTGGCCACTACGAGCAGCACAAACCACATAATATCTTAAGTACATTATATTTGACAAACGTGTTCCACACTTGCTAGCATCAGGTATTACGGTGCAGACGGCGTCCGTAATTCTCACCTTGAGGCGGACTTCGTTAACTGGCATTGATGGAAGGAAACTTGATCTTAAATGTAACCCCAAAAAATCGCAAGGTGCACGAAATGATCTTCCTGGGGTCCAATCATGAGGAGCCTGTTCACCAACAGTTCCATAACCAAATCAGTGTTGCGGCAATGTTTAGTTATGCTATCCGAAGACAACTAGGTGCCAATGGGGTGGTACACTATATTGCTGGAAAATAAATCAAGTTCCCTCTGCCTCTTCTAACAGTACAAACAACCACCTTGTTAGAGTGTTCCAGCAACTGTGGGCTCCTGAAAAAAGAAAGGTCTGAAAACTGTGTCTTTGAGTAAAAGCGTAAAATACTTATAAATAAGACTTCTCAAATAAATAATACTGTAATAACTCAAACATATAATTCCTCTAAGTGGAGATAATAAGTCAACAATCTAACCTTACAGTTGTTAAAACTAAGGTTGACTTTCAAATAAGAAAACAAGAATTCTAGCTAAGATTTTATGTACGCCATTTAAATTACACAAACTTTGTTACAATAAAATCATTTTGAACATAACTACCGCACTTAAAACGTTTCTATAACATTTTCCAAAAATGTATACATGTAACGTCAAATACATAGACTCAGTTCCAGAAGATAATTATCTCATTCTTTGAAACTTTTAAAATTGCATATACTTTCACTACTCACACAGCTCCAAAACGTGCAGTCCTTAAAGGGCGCGGTCTACTGCGATTTTCATCATCGTTATTTTATTTTGTATTTGTACCATATATTTTTTTCTAATTTTAGACACAAAATGTGATTAAATTTGGCTCTTATGAAATTTTTTTATCTCTCATAGTTTTCGCGTAATGGCTTGTTAAAGTCATATTTTGCATGTTTCCGTTTTAACGACTACACTAAAACCAAGTGATATACCAAACTCAAAAAAAATCACAGTGGACAAAGACATTGCAGGCTACAATGTCATGTTCATAAAATTAAATAATAAAAATTATTCGTATTTTTAAAAATTTTTATTTTCAGTTTCAGCATTTTTTAAAAATTCAAATAATTTTTATTCTTTAATTATATGAGCATGTCATTGTAGCAGGCAATGTCTTTATCCACAGTGATTTTTTTCAGTTTGGTATATCAGATGGTTTTAGTGTAGTCGTTCAAACGGAAACATGCAAAATATTACTTTAACAAGCCATTACGCGAAAACTATGAGAGATAAAAAAATTTCATACAAGCCAAATTTAGTCACATTTTGTGTCTAAAATGAGAAAAAAAATATATGGTACAAATAAAAAATAAAATAATGGTGATGAAAATTGTGGTAGACCGTGCCCTTAAACTTCAAGACTCACGTGTGTAATCCCAAACCTGAAACGGCGTACGTCCAACTCATCTCCCATTACACTTTCTCCACTAAATGAGATTAGTTGGCAGCTTTCACACACACAAACTCTTCTACACCGTCAACTAAGTCAAAATGTGTCTCGTCAACAGAGACTACCCAAACCAGCATTGCCACAACGTACCTTGAACTGTCGCCTTCGGATCACGTCCTAACTGCAAGCTCGTTGTTTGCCATTGCTGAAGCAGCTCAACAACTATGATTGAGAACTTTGGGTTCTAGACTAAGGCTCCAGACCTTGAAAGCATTACAACCTAAAAGACGTCAGTTATCCACCTCTCAGACCTTGCCGAATGTTGGCAAATGTAATCAGGGTGAATACCTTTCGCTCATTGCGCACCTACGCCTTCTGGACATTGCCCTAATCGTAGCAGGGCTCAACACCAGAGTTAGTCAAGACACGCACTATATAACCCCCCCCCAATCAAGCATACAGAACCTTCCATCCATTCATCCACCCCCACACCCCTGGACCCGAATTCATTCCCGCTCACCAATGCAGTTCAATTTTCTCGATGGCTGCTCAAGCAAAGGCACAACAATCAAATGGAGAAGAATGAAGGCGACACACCTGACAGAGGACACAAGAGAGAGAAACTTCCCACTTAGCATCACCAATTCAAAACAACCCTAACTTACATTTTTGGCGACCACAACACCACACCTTACACCCACTTCAATGACAAAACCACTTGAACTGTTCCGGGAGAACCTGTTAACACTCTCACTTTGGAGGACGCACACTCATGTTCGGTGGATTCATGTGAATTCTCCAAACACTGTATCCTCACGCGCTCTATGCCGGTTTGTCTTACCATTTGTATGGAACACCAATTCATTGCTACAAACCAACTTGGGCATGAAGGTATCACTCACCTCGTTCTGTGCACAAATCAAGCTTCCTTTCCAAACACATGCGGCCACTCAGATTACTCACAATTTTTGCTTTTGCAAAGACTCCTTTGCAGTGGAAATTAATAAAAGAATGTACAACATTCCACTTATCATGAATTAGCAAACTCAGTAATACAGAGCAACTATAATAATAATAATAATAATAATAATAACAACAACAACACCCTCCTAACATTTCCAACCCCCTTCACTAACATCAAATCCTCTGACAGTGAATTCCACTCTCTCACCGACCTATGCATAGACTACTTGCCCAATTCCATTCACATCACTCTCTGAATATTTTCACTACTATTCCCTCTTCCGCTTTACTCTGCCTTAGTTAATACGCAGCCCAACATATCTTATCCTTCCTGTTCATTCACGACCTAGCAAATTCTGACCAGTCTTTCCACTCGCCTCCTTTCATTTAACGAGTTCCACCCAAATTCCTTACATCACTGGTGGCCAAAAGTTCCTTCCATCCTCACAAGCTCTGCCCTTGCCATCTCAATTTAACCTTCAGCCACCTTGTTACCCTTGTTTGAACCTTCCATACTACAGTAAATATACTTCCACATGCGGACAAGAGCTCACACAAAGGCGACAGAAGCTCCCAGTACCATCTCTCACCACACAAAGGAAACTACAGACTGTCCCCTTTACATTTAAGTGTCAAATGTGACCTGGACAGCACATCACCTCACAACGACCACAGGCCTAAAACTAACATTCTGACAAGAGTGTGGAACAAGTTTCAGTAACAGGTAAGTTGGATGTAGTTTGTGCTGCTCGCGACAATGAAAATTTAAGTTAGCCTATGAAAAATAGGCTGTAATAAACTTTGAGCTTCCACAGTTCATTTATCAGTCATGGAGGCAAGAAGCAAGAAGTTAAGGAGCAGGTGTTTAGGTACTATCTTTGCCATGTATAATACTGAAGCAAAAGATAGCTACTGCCACGCCCCCTTTGGTTTCCAAAACATTGGTTGTTACAATAGGACACATACTGAAAATTTGATTACTTACTGTACGAGTTTGAATGGCAACTATGTAGTAGCTGTCAGGCTTTACGAAGGATACTATAACACAATATATAAGGACATGCGAGACCAAAATTGGCAAAATACTATCATAAAATCATACTTACATAACGTATTTTCCAAGGTAACAAAGTGAAATCGCTTGTGCGTGTTCCCTCATTTTAGAACATAGATTGAGCATATACGGCCTTAAAAAAAAAACATTATATGCCCCTGTTTGCATTCAAAATTTTTGCATTAGCTACACATCGCAAGCCTAATAAACACTTTGCTCCACAAAATTTTACAAAAGTTAGGCCTACTTGTATTTGGTTGGAAATGTTTTGCTATTTTTGTGTAAAGTTCAGTGCAGGACGCATATTTTGTGTCAAAATCACTGAACAGCCATGGTTATGAATTTAACCAAATACTATATTTGAAAGGGCTACATGTCTGACAATAAAAATACTAGCAATCAAACATCTTTCCAAAACTATACCATTAAATGTAGGAACCACCGTACCAGTCTCTTTAATTTTCGCCTGCCCTTTTAAGCACTCCAACCCATTTCCATCATCTTCATTACGGATGGGGTGTAGTTTCCTTCATCCTCACCCTCCTGTCATTACCGCTATGAAAGCTCAGAATTCATTAATTTTTTTTAAACCTAATTTCAGTGTATTTACTCTCGCTTACAAGGATTCTTGAATACATAACAATACAGAATTAAAATTGTGTTTCTGTAATTACTTTTATTTCATAATATTCTGATACAATAACATTGTGCAGTCATGTGCCGAAATAAAAAATTTGATGGTAAATGAGACATGTGGTATCTGTATAACCATCTGCAAAAACTGAAGAAAATTATAAACAGCAGATACCGATTTTACAAACATTTAATATTGGTCAATTCCAGGATTTTAAGATGACAGGAAATCAAAATTAAATCTAAATCTTTTTTACACATTCATTACTGTACATATTATTTTACTGTAATGTTAGCTGCAGATTTTCATACCTACATTATTTTAATCAAATGTCATATAATACTCGTTTCCTACTTCTTTCGTTGACATTATGAATAATGTACTAACAGAGTCACTGGACAGTTGATTTGATTATTTACGTTCCCATTTCATTGTGCCATTTAACAAGTTTCATTAGCAGCTTACCCCTACTCTCAATCAGGATGAATTATAATTTAATCGAGAACACGTTCTCGTGACTTTACTTATTGGACGATAGAAAACTTAACTCAAATTACTGTGTCTGATCACAAATGGCTTCACTATAACTACAAATTTCCTGTATGCGTGAGATTTAAGAATGCACAATAATCTGCCAAAAATTATGTATCATCTGATAAGAACATTAAAAATTACAACCTAACAAAATAACAAACACAATGATTTAAGAGCAATGTTCTATAGGATTCAAGAGAATAAAAACAGGTCAATATTATGGTAATAGCTAACCATGATATAAATTACCAGCCATAGTTTATTAATGAAAAATGTTTCTACAGTGGCTAGAAGTAATTGCTTCCTAATTACTTTGAAATTTTCCATTTTTTGTTACTAGGATATAAGCTACGGTACCTGAAGTTTTATTTTTTGTTAGGTTTATATAGGTGATTTTAATATTGATATATGTTCTAATTCTAAAATATCTACTGATTTTATTAATATTTTAAGTATATTTGGTATGCATCCCACCGTCACTCAGGTTACAAGACCTGGCACAGGAAATAATCTTGGAACATGTATTGATAACTGTTTTACTAATATACATATAGATCGTATTGTAACTCATGTTATGCATGTTTTAT
>PNEQ01003144.1:0-15727 GCA_003012365.1 Medauroidea extradentata | reverse complement strand
CTCCAGACTTTCGAGGGTTCAACAACGGAGATCTCCAGCACAAGTCCGAGGGCTACAACACACCAGTTGCAACTAAGACTCGTAGTGGGAGATGGGTGATGCCACCTCAGAAGCTTGATCTGTGACATTCTAGGAAGGACACTCCAAACTTAGCATTAGTAATTCTTCTTGTACAAAAGGGGAGATGTCATGAGTAGTTAAATACCACACGGTTGGCAGGCATGCAGCCAACAGCATACAGACGTTTACAAACAATGGGACAGTGTATAATTTGCTGACTACTAATGTAATGGTTAATGTAGCGACCACCTCGCCTACGTGTGATCATGTAATGTGCATTACCGTGTAATAAATAGCTACACCACGTATGCTGGAATTTATGGCCTTTAGATAAAATTAGTGTGGGTCGGCAATTTCCGAGTGAGGGTTTTACCGACCCATGCCGCCCCACGTGGCTACATCCCTGTATGTCACCAGTTTATTTTCTATGCAAAAAGTACAGCACAAGATACACAATTCACTATTATAGTATGTTTCATATTTTCTTTCACTGGAGTTAGAAAAAACATAAAAATCAAATAATTCTTACAGAGAGTGATACCAAGTCTTAAGGAATGTTTACTATGGATGTTTGAAGACTTATACTACGTAATTTTAAATTTGGGGTACACGTCATTTTGCCCGCAAATGATTTGCCTTATCATAGGCTAAACCATTTTAGGTACTACAACTTTAGGCAAAATGACTTTTAAGGCAAAACTACTTCAGGCCAAATGGCTTTAGGCAAAACGACTTTTGCCAAAATAACTGTATGAGAAATGATTTTTGGCCAGTTAAGCGAGAAGGTAGCACTTTGAAGAGAATAATAGGATTTTAGGCAAACAACTTGGTCGAAAGTTGAGCAAAGGGATGACATTTGAGTCAAACAGATTTTAGGGAAAACATTTTTAGGCAAAATGAATTCAGGCGAAACTATTTTAGGTGAAAGTATGTTAGGAAAAACAATTTTAAGGTAAACAACTTTGGGCAAAATGCCTTTAGGACGAAAGATTTTAGGCAAATAAAAGTGGCAAAAATGTTCAGGCGAAATGACTAGGCAAAATTTATTTAGGCAAAATTACTAATGACAAAACAACTTTAGACAAAAAAGACTTTGGGCTAGTTAAGCATGCCTCGGATAATCCAAAATCACGGATAATCCACGTTTACTTTTACTTAGATCTCGGTAGTAAAATCTCATTACAACGAACATGAAAAAACTAGAAAATTATGTCCTTTAAACTGAACACATTTTACATTACTTTAATTTTGGAGGGGTATTTTAATTTGTACTTTAAAGTGAGAAATTCTTTATACTGAAGTACTTCAGGATAAAAATGTCACACTAGAAACATAACGGTCAAATTCATTCCTGCAATAAGGCAGCAATTTAATACAGTACACTCACGATTATTCACATTAATGGTTAGGGGATATGCGCTAATAATCAGAAAACAAATATAATTAAAAATCACGGATATCTTATTTGTCCAAGATAAAACCTCTTGTTAATCGATTCACGTGCGGAACTAATCATTTTGCCTGCTGGAAATGACTTAAATATTCTTCAGGCCTATCAAAATTGGTTGCGAGAATAACACGTCGGAGAACAGAATGCAAGTAAACACAGTGTGTATTTATAAATAACCAAAAATGTTTTACAAAATACTGTACCTAATATTTTTCAATTTATTTTTAACTATTTAGAGAAATATTTTGCGCGGATAGTCGGGAGTCTACTGTACATAGTTGGAGCATTCTTTTAGTCAATCTAATAAACAATCTTTGAAATGAGGTACAGTACCAATCTATGGTTTGACTGCTAGGTCGTGCCCTGAGCCGAGTCCAGCCGCCACTAAACCACCACTTCCAAACTGACGTCTTATAAAATAATTATCTTCATGATTACTGCACATTTATTTTCACTTTGTTTGCGTATTTTATATTTATTATTCAGTTGCCACATTTAATTCTTGGCCTTTTTTTTTACATATCGAATTGGCAATTAAATCTACTGTGACATAAAAAATCTAGTGCTACAATTAAGCGGGAACATGGCAGGTAGCAGTCTTATCTATTTACATGAGAGTCGGTAACTGTCAGAATTTTGTTTTTGAAAATAAAATGTGTAATTTTCAAAGGTACGATGTTTCAAGTTACTGTAGTAGGCAGTAAAAACTAAATTTAATAATTCAAATTACATATCTAGCCTCCTGAGTTACAGACGTTGTTTTTTAAATAAATTGATCTCTTATAACTGCTCAAATATGGTAAATCCTTTCAGAAGTCTGCAATGTACTATCAACCCAACGTTTCCAAGCCTTATTTATTCTAAAATCTTCATGTCCATGTGTAACCTGTATCCTGACATTTCAATTTTATTTTTGAGAAAAAATATGTGGGTTGTACAGTAAAATTTTGTTACGACCTCATTTATTATGACCATCCAGTTTTTAGAACTCATTTTCGAGGGACTGTGAACAATCCTGTTCGAAAAAGTGGAAAATTTATGGAAAATCTGCTGGAATATATATGTATCTGTTCCACTTGTTGCTCACCTGTGTTGCATTTTCTTGTTGGGTACTGTACTGTAAGAAATGCACTGCTAAAAATAGACAACACCTCTGTTGTCACACACCAGCCAATATCCGCTCATCCTCCCCCCCCTCCGGCTGACAAGCAAGATTGTGCTTGTGTGCACGCACACATCATCTGCCGTGCCTTACGTCGGCAGCTGCAGCCACACCACCCGTCTGATAGTCACATGCAACTTGTGTCTTTCCCTTCACAGTCTGATAGTCACATTCAACTCGTGTCTTTCCCCTCACACTCATCTCAGCCATTGTCTTTGTTTCCGTGTCAAGCGATGGACTTGGGGGGAGGGGTGAAGAGATGACACATTTATTATTTTTCTCATTATGTCAATGCAAAAAAGGACCGGTATTGCAGTCAGTCTGTAAAAGAAGCTAAAAAACAATGCAATGTTATGTCATCTTATTTTCCTCCAACTTCATATCAGGTTGTGCAAATTAGAATTGAGCTCAGACAGTACCTACTTGTCCTGGTCAACTCCTGATCACTCGGCATGCGAGGCATGTGGCTGTGCATGGCTGCGGCTTAAAAACTGCCTATGGCACAAATACAGCTAGTCCCGTCACTGTATGCTACATGTGGGCTGACAAGGTTTCTCATCATCAGAGGTAGGTGAAAATAGCATTCTGAAAATCATTTTGTAGCATATTTAATGAAAAAGTTAGAAAACATAGGAAAAACTAATTTTCTATCAAAAACAACATATTTACAAAACTAACCAGTGTACAATATATAAAATGTCAGGCTTTCCTCTTTCAGCACTGTTCTGCTGAAAGTACAAGTTGATACTTAGTTATTGCTCACTGTTCCTGCTACAAAGTCAACCCCTCGTTAAAGCCCAATATGAAATGTGCAGCTAAGATATATTACTGCAAGTTGGAAACTGCTGTCCTGAGCTTCAAAGAAACTTATGACAAGCCGAACCATACATTTCCACAGAGTGCAAAGTTAGAATACAACAAGAGGTATTAATCCCCCACAATTGATGTTGTCTAAACCAATGCTAGTTTCTTACAGCTTGCATTTGCACAATTTCCATGATGGTTGAAAGTGAATACAGTATTATGGATAGAACACAACAGATACACGAGAAGTTTACCTTATACACTCGACGTATCAATCCTTCCAAGACTCCAAACAGCACCAACTTCCGCTCGTTGATCCTCAGAGGGTGCGGATTGAGCCTGATGCACAAATCTCTTACGGTGACGCCATGCGACATACTGCAGTACATACGGAACACGTCTCGCAACGTGGGCAGTTCTCTGGCTACAAACAATCCCCACATGATTGCTTTCTTTCTTGCAAACACAACAACTCACGCAAGACAAATAAAAACACAGTTTTATACGTAACCTGACTTTGAAACGTATCTAAGGCACCTGTCTTGCAGACCTTTGTCTTCGTACAACATACGAAGTTTAGTTGTTGCTGCATACACATTAGAGTACTGGAATATTGGAATCAGCGTTATCACACCATAGTACCTGTATGAAGAACAAAGAAACTGCCATCAGCACAAACAAAATACCTAATAGTCGTGTGTTTGCATCTTTGTACATGTACGCAAGTTTTTACATACACACAGTTATGTTAAGTTTACTTACACCAAGTTCTGCACACAAGACTTCACAAGGTTAATGTCAACATCTGCTTCTACAGCTATCCTCGACACATGGTTGAACCCATCGATGTATGGAAGAACCTTTAACAAGAGTGCATCAAAACTACTGAACCTTGTATAGTAGGCTACATTTGTTTCACACACATCTTCCCTGTCCATTTATTTTACTTCAATAAGTCAAACAATGGTTTCAATACAGTATCGAGTACATTCTTTCAAACACATCTTTCCTGTTCATGGTTTTAATACAGTAGTTGAGAAGGCTCCAGATCCTGTGTAAGACAAGACACTCCCCGCCCACACTTCAAAGATGTGCTTGTTCGTATAGACAATCTGTGGACTTGAAGGAAGATAACATTGCCAGTCAGTCTCCTGCTACAGTCACCTACAGCGTACAATATTGAGTACTGGATTGATACGTGTGAAGAGTGCAGGTTGGTAACGAAGGACATGTCTTCAGAGCCAATTACTGCTACTGATATCAGGATATTTCTTGTTTACTACAGTAGGTATTTTGAAGTAGAGATATTAAAGAACCCTACAGCAGAAAGTACAATAAAAACTCTGACAAGAATAATGGCAAGAGAAAGTAGTAGGAATACAACAGTTTGTGATGACGGGCCAGCCTTCGTTGGCACGAGGTTCAAGAACTTCTTCGCACAATTCCGCTGTGGCCGCAGGCGAATGGAGAGGCAGAGAGGAAAAACAAGACCTGCAAACTTTTCAAAATTACCATCAGTCAAACTTTTCCAGGATGTCAAATTTGTGTGTAAAATACACGCAATAATTTTTGTGCCAAACCATGTCAGTCCTATAATTTAGCCAATTTTCTTTGTAAGATGTACACATTATATCAACAAAAATTATAAAATTTTGAAAAGTTTATTTATTTTTAAAGGTAGTTATCAAGACCCAAACAAAAACATTTAATTTCCCAATTTATACTTCGAAAAATTTTCGACTCGCCCAGTATTTGGAAAATCTACCACTTTTTATGATTAAAAATGTACAGTTAGAACCTTTAAACAACCTGTAAGCATGGATACACATAGAAATAATTTGAAAAAGTTTGACATAAATCTCAAATACATAGTTTAGTTTATTTTACGTGGCATGGAATAGCTCAATATCGAACTGGGATATATTTTAAGTTTAAGTGAAAACATATTCAACTGTGGTTATGATGCCTTCAAAGCCTACTTACGAAAATTCATATTTTAGTTTGCTATTTCCAGGTAGGCCTAGTATTTACAAGTGCTTCATATCTTCTTCCACGAATGACCAATAAAAACAGCAGAAAAATTACAGTAGAACAGTTTGTTTTTATCATATAAAAATATTGTCATTGTATGTAAGCATCACAATACAAGATAAAATAATTTTTCTTCTAAATAATTTCTTTCAAGTTTAAGAAGGTTAGGTTTCGTAAACATGTGCAAGCTGCATCTTTCCAACTTCAAAATTTGGCACATCATGCAGTGTATGTACATCATATTCATTCTTAATTAACAATTGAAAAAATTGTTTAGTTTCAAAGTTAAAATACAGCTTCCAGGCAGGCACACAGAAAAGTGTTGAGTTAGACAGGAAACAAACCAGTTGCTGCTTCAAAATGCCTAACAAACACATGAACATTTTGTAACAGTCCATAAAAGAAAACCACAGATTGGCTATTACGTAGCTATAAAATATGCCAATAAGAAATAGGGAACTAAACAGATGCCAAATTTTGTTTTGGTTCCTGTAGTGTTCACTCTGACCAACTGCTGAATGCACAGTAAAAACAAATTTTACATGTTTATGCACATCAGAAGAAAGAAACAATACTGTACAAACATGTTTTATGTTAATATGCTTGTGTTAAACATATTTATCTGCTATTCATTTGCAAATAGTGGCAGAAATGTTCACGGTAAATACTGAACGTCCTGAAATCTGTAAAATCTTGTCTTCCTCCATAAAACAGTTAAATGTACGTACTTTCCGTACATTTAACATACAATCCGTACACGTTTGCAGGTATGCACACCACACAACGTCTCACACTACCACTGGTTCTCCACTTGGGGACTTATTACATTCCGAGGGCGAACCATAAGGACAAAGTTATCAACTATCACTTCAAAGTTAGGCTTGGAGGATGAAGAAATCAGAGAAATATCTGATAGTGATATGTTGACAAACAAAAACATGCCAAAGCCTCGGCAATCCAGCCAAGTGATGTAGTGTTTGTGCAACAGAAGAAGAAAACAAACTGAGTACTACGTTTCCACCTGTGAAACACACTGTCCTCTGGAAGTCTGGGAACTCCACTACAACGCAATTTCCAGATGTGAGAAGCAATTCATAGTTGTTCCAACCTGTTGAAGACAAGGCTACTAGTGGATTCAGTGGCGGTAGTGAAGGGATGACTGAAGCAATAGACTCAACGACTAAGGACAACCTCAGGCGTAATGCTGGACAGGAAACTTATGTAACATCAAAGAAGCCATGGCAGTGAAAGTCCGACCCTCCGCGGAGCGATGGCTCCAGTCCAAGTAAACACCTACAGCACTCAAGGTTTATACTGCATTATTTTCGCCAGAACATAAATACTTCTGTGATAATTATTTTGTTTTAAAAAGTCTACATATTAAATAATTATACATTTCTGAATGAAAATCTGTCAACACAATGTAAATCACTACACTATGTCAGTAATGAAAGGTACAACTATCTGCAGTGTAGCACATCCTGAGGGAGCAGTGAAACATTACCTCCTAATTAACAGTGGTTGGAAGGAACTATATAGTTCAAGTTGCAAGCTCCTTTTATTTAAAAACAGCCTGAAATGAGCTGAGCTCCAATATCAAAGCAGTTTCCCCAGCACTGCTTATTAATAGTTACCAACCACCGCCACATCTCGTATACTGGGTCAATAGTCGCTCCTTCATCTGCCAGATCATGTAGGGATGAAATAAGAACACACTAGGTGCATTTATTCAAAGTTTGTTGTGGCTGGGCGTCTAGCAGGTAAACTGGTTACATATACCTCTGGGCATTGTATGTATTTCATTCATATTTTAATAATGTACATACAGGTATACATAATTAGATTTACACAATCTGTTCAATAGAGACTTTGTGTTGCTATGATTTTAACATTCTTCGGCACAAATAAATGGTAAATGTAGTCTTGTAGGGGGTATCACATTATTCAGAAACTGTCCACCAGATATATTGAATAAACTTTTAATTTTAAAGCTTATTTGTTTTTAAACACCGACAAACATAAACTTAAATCAAAATACACAAATTATACTAAACTTTTTTTTAACTTTTTAGGAGTTGAAATTGGTAGTTCAGACGTAAGGACACCCGTGGTCTAACACAATTCTCAGGAACTGTGGACTGTTTTGTTACATTGAGTTTGTACCGAAATATTTAAGTGCAAGATTTGAAGACATATATTGACAGTACTGTAATACTGCTGCCTTGATGAAACAACGTTATTAGAGTGCTGTGCTGCAGGAAGGAAATTTGAGTACTCGAACCTGGTTGGTTGTCAGATCCCACTGCTCTGGCTCGAAGGAACTCTGCTCGTCAATGAAGACAGGCACCTGGTGATCCTGGACGACCTCTGGGTCCTGTGATATCGGCACGACCGTCAGGTGCGTGGTAGTCGTTCCCTCTGCAACACATCACACCTACCATTACCGCTCACACTGCTACCAACAATCCTTCTCATCTTTTATACTGTTGGCGTATTACTTTAGGCCTTGAAGCTCTGAGTACACCCTCTACAATCTTACAACTGTACTCACTCCAGGAATGTACAGTGTAGTGCAGTGCGACGTGTCGCAAAGTGTTGAGGGGAAGGAAGGCAGTCATAGCATCCATCTTTCCTTCTGTAATGATATGATGCTTGTTCAACCCCAGATGTTTGGCCAGAGGTAGTACACAACTACTTACTGGGCCTAATACAGATAGTTCACGAGATATTATGAGACTTTACAACACATGGAACTGCAAAATTCACCTTCTACTTCGACAAGTACCAGTCAGTCCTGTCCTCGTAGAATAACGAAGCCTAACAGCTCCAACACTTAGATTGATGGCAGTACCAACAGTTCAACAGGACTTTCTCTGAGTGATTTTATTCAAGTCCCAAACTGTGAGTGGCTTTACTCAAGTCCCAAACTGCAGGTCAATGCTAAAGATATTATTGTCGAGTTCAGAACCCAAGAATTTGTTTTAATTTATGTTACGACAAACAGATGTACAGGAAAATGTTTGTTTATCCTGATGACAGAAAATAACAGCTGACTTTGCAGAGTTTGTACATATCCCATAATATAACTAAGTATCAGTTGAACGCCGCGCAGATGCCTGCACCAGATGAAGGTCAAACTATTCCAAGAGCAGGTCTTTCTGATTATACTGCCACTGGTGCTGCATCACTTGAAGCTTCTGAAGTACGAGAGGCACTACACAGTTCAGTTTGGATCCTGCACTGCAAGAATGGTCTCCAAGATGCCAACTATAAGACATCATATTCACAAATGTTTGCAATCTGCTCTCAGTATTCTAAGTCTGCAATGGAATGTTGCAGAATGTGTTTCCTCTTAAAAGGTAGTTCCAAAATGATCTTACATTTATTGGCCAATATTTCGGAGATGGGGAAAGATAAAAGGTGCGGTTTGCAGTACAATCTTCAGACACGCCTAAAGTTTTGGTAGCCAGTTAACGAAGTTCAATGTATGCGACATTTGTTGCACACAGGGCATCTAATCAATGTTCCAGTTCCCACCCATGTCTGGCCTAGAATGTCGTCGAGAAAATGTTCCAACGCTGACGTTATGAGCCCTTAACAAAGCCCCACAAGAATAAATCCAGTGGGGTAATATCTTTTGATTGGGGGGGGGGAGACAGAAAATGGGTCCTCCTCTGCCAATCCAGCCACCTGGTAATTTGTCATCCAAAGCCAACCTAAAGATCAAGGCCCACTGAGGAAATGTTGAAACATGACTGATAGGCGTGCTCCCTGACAGTTGTCTGGACTAGCCCTATAATATTGTTAGTATGGCAACAATGCTGACCTGTGAGTGTGCACATCCTGTGTGTGTTGAGGTCGTCCAGCACTTGTTGAAACATGACTGACAGGCGTGCTCTCTGACTGTTGTCCGGACTAGCCCTCGACAAGAAGTGTTGTTCGTGCTCCATGGTAATCTGCACAGCACATGAAGGGAAGAGTTATGATTCAGTTGCAGCCACAACCATACTAGTTTTATAATGTGCTGACCTAGCACTATCTGTCGGCAACATTGAATGATTTCTATTTGAAAAGACGTGTATTGCAACCAGATATGCTGAAAGTTTCTGACACTCACTAGACAGCATCAAAGCTATTGATGTGTTTTCTGTAGATTTTCTGATGCCAACAAAAGTTAAATAATTTTGTATGGGACTAAACAGCAAAGTTCTTCGAAGTAGTAAATAATTTTAATGCAGTAGAAACAGAATGTGCAACTTTATTGTAATATGTTATCTGAACCACTTTTACAGATCTACAACATTATAGAACGAGACTTACTATAGATAAATGAATATTGGGTCTATACAGGGCATTGATACGCTATTTGAATTATTCCTGCAGTGTGTTAGAATTCTAAACTGGACAGTTATTTTTATGTGTATCATTATGAGTCTATGCCAATAAAAACAGTGCAGTTTATAATACTCTATTTCAGTAATTGTTCAAAAAACATGTAATTGAAATAAGGAACACATGTGACATGTCCAGGCATGCATCCTTCCTACGGCCATCAGCCGTGCTGCATATGCTCGGAGAAACACAGTCATTGCACTCTGTCTGGTCGTGCATTCAGCGAGAAGGGATGGGGAGTATATGTGTGTTTTGAGGATGCATTAATAACTGTGTTAATTAACACAGTTATTAATGCATCCTAAAAAAAAATTGTCAAACTGCCAGGAAAATGTCTTACAAAAAGGTCTCAATTTCTGCATTGTTCCACGACACATTCCAGCACTTGACATAGTTTCATCTGTTGAGAGCGCAATATACAAACTCCCTGCTGCTAAACAAGACGAATTTTGCTGGACTGTGCGCACAGCGATTACTTCAGCTGGCTCACCAAAACCTAATATCTCTTCTGATGAACTCAAAGCACATCAAAAATATAAAATCTGACCCTGACATTGTTATCCTTCCGGCAGATAAGGGTCATGCTACTGTGGTACTAGATAAATCAGATTATGACAAAAAAATCACAGATCTCATTACCACTGAACAATACACACACCTTGAAAAAGACCCCACAGCCAGCATAGAGCGAAAAGTATACCAAACTTTGAAAAAACATCAAAGTCACTTTCCAGACAAAATAAGATCAGAGCTGATGCCACACAGCAGTAGGTCACCCCACATATCTGGTCTTCCAAAAATCCATAAACCTGACATGCCTCTGCGCCCGATTATCAGCTGTTGCAATGCTCTGTGCTGTAATCTCTATACAGACACGTGAAAACACATGGCTGTTAATACCTGGAGGAGCAATCCCACTCCCGGGCACTCACCCTAACCTCCGCTCGACTTGGCGAACACATATTCAGCAGTCAAACGCACACAACATGAACACTGGGGAAGGGTTCAACTCGCTACTGCAATTAAACTGACAGGCCCGATAAAATACACAAAATATATTGACTGAAATAATTTGGATACATTAATTAACAGAGCCAACACCAGGCTTAATCATTACAAAATTCATAGATAGTCGCTGTTATACCAGTGATACAAATATTACAAAACAAAGCCTCACAGGCAAGGAAAACACCAATACACAAACTGAAACAGTCAAAGCCGCTATTAACCAGCAAAAAATTAAGCAACTGGGTACGAGCCTAACGCTCGCCCCATACTTGCCTCCCGACCGCGACGACACATCCCCGCGGACAGTGTAGGAAAGACTGGTCACGAAAGAAAAGTAAATGAAGTAAACGCGAACTGAAACCAACACTTACCAGTCAACGAGGATGTGCAGCCGCGGGCGCGAGCAAGCACATGTCACCCACACGAGAGCTCACTACCAACTGAACTCCTCCCCGGCCGCGAGGAACAGGCTCACACCGGGAAGGAGGGAGAGAGAAGGGAGGCGGGGAGGGGAGGCACGACGTCCGCCGAAGACGGCCGAAGGTCTAGAGAGGAAGGGCGGGCTACGTCAAGAGCGACGTCACATGAGGCCAAGTCACAGGTAATCGTTCGGCTACACTCAGATACCAGAAGTCGAATGGGGGGGGGGGGCACGCAAAATGGGCAGACATACATTAAATCAGGCTGAGCCCAGCTCAGCTCCATGCCAAAAACTATCAAAATATCTCCTAAAAATTGTTGAACTCCTCATAGGGCAGATGCCAACTTTTGTCAAAGAGACTAGTCATTTTATATCCATAGCCAAAACATTGAAAATAGAAAACACTGACACCCTTGTGAGTTTCGATGTCCAAAGCCAATGTACCTGTGGCTGAAACTCTCAACACTGTCAAGGCCAAGCTGGAAGCTGACCCAAACCTAAAGGACGGAACAATCATACCAATTCCGTCCATCATGGAAATGATTACCCTCTGTGTCACCACAACATATTTCCAGTTTAATGACAGTTTCTACAAACAAACAGATGGCATGGCAATGGGCTCTTCACTTTCACCATTCATGGCGAACATATTCATGGAGAACTTTGAGTATGAAGCACTTAGCCAAAGCAATAACCCTCCTAAAATCTGGCTTCGTTATGTAGACGACACATTTACTATCTGGCAACACGGACCTGAAACCCTGGGGGAATTTGTGAACTTTCTAAACTCATTGAGGCCATCAATAAAGTTTACATATGAAACAGAAACCAATGGCCCCATTCCTTTTCTGAACGTACTAGTCAGCAGGAAAAACAGCAGTATGGAAACTAAAATATACAGGAAATCTACACATACAGGCCAATACCTACATTTTGCATCCAACCTCCCTAAAAGCACAAAAACTGGCATAATTCGCACACTAGCCAACAGAGCTGAGATTATTTGTTCCAACAAGAAATCCGTAGCTGAAGAACACAACCAAATAAGAAAAGAACTCACAGCCAATGGTTACCCAACAAACACCATCAAACAGCACATGAAACCTCACAGAACACTTAAGTCCACAGAAACAGAAAAACCATCAGGAACCCTAGTTATTCCGTACGTTCGAGGCCTTTCTGAAAACTAAGACGTCTGGGAAACAAATACGAACTTCGAACAGCATTCCGATCTAAACCAACCATTAAAAGTATGGTTACCAGGATGAAACCAGCCACAGACGAACTACAAACACACAACTGTGTATATCAGATATCCTGCGAATGCAGCCGTATGTACATTGGTGAAACTGGCAGAGCTCTATCAACCCGTATAAAAGAACATAAAAACAATTGCAAAAAAGGTGAAATCCAAAAATCTAGACTGGCCGAACATGCTTGGGAAAATAGCCACAAAATCCTTTGGGAAGACTCTAAACCACTTACACAGGAAACTGATAAAATTAAAAGAAAAATAAAAGAATCAGCCTTTATTATTAGCAATAGCAATATTTTCAGTCAACAGAGTATTGAATTAAAAAATATGTGGATCCCATTGATTAGAAGAGAAACAACTTTACAGCAGAAAACACACTCAACCCACCACAACCAATCTGAGTCAATCTATGCTGCACGACCAATCAGGAGACAGCTCGTCTCCCATTGGCTGAGCATGATAAGGGGCTTTACCCTATATAAACACATGGTTTTTCCAGTCTCCTCATCAGTCGCACTCGTGTTCCTGAACCCTGTGTGTCTACCTGATGACAGGAACAGATTCCAGTTCCCGAAACGTCGTTAATACTGACTGTTTGGAAAACTATCATTTTGTTTCGTCTCATTGTTTGTGTCATTTGTTGTTTTTTCTGTTTGTGTCCGAAATTTTTGTTTTTTGTTTCGCTTCATCGTTGTGTCACATGTCAACTTAGGTTTCTTTTTTTTTTATTTTCGTTATTTCTTTTATTTTCTGTTTTATTCCTTGTTTTATCTGACCAGATTCCAGTTTTGGAATTTCATGTTGTGTATGTATCCTGATGACAAAAAAACATACTCTGCTTATTTATGTTTTCTTGTCTTATTTTTAGTTTCCTTTTTGACAGTCATTTATTTTGCAATGGAGTATGTCCAAGCAAATAAATCCAGTCATGCATTCCCATTGCACAGTTCTTTCAAAGATCAGAACAGTGTAAAGACTTAATACACTTATTAATTATATACAGGTCATGATAAATTGTAACTATTAATTAAAGTATTAAAATTTTCAAATGCTAAGACAATTTGATGTGTTGAGACATCAATTGTGTTTTACAAATTTCAGTAACAATTGTCGATTATTCTTACATGTCAGGTTTCTTGCTCTGGGTAACTACACTGTGCAATGTTTCTTTCTTAAGAATTAATGTGGACGTTGCTGCTGTGGTACAGCGCATGCACAAATGTCATTGAAAGCATTCCCTGCAAGTCTTGTCAGACAGTATATGTACTAATACTGTTTGTTCACAGTGGCAGAGCAGCATTTGTTTCTGGCTTGCTTGTAACTACACGACAAAGTGTGCAAGCAAGTCACTAGAACACTCACTAATGTACAGCAAGAACAATCTCTGCAATGTAACATTGATGGTTCACTTAACTCGAGTCTGAGCTGTGTTGTATCCCACACCACTCGCATCGCAGTGGTCATGATGTCACTTCCGTAGAAGACTGCATCTCTCACAGCCATTCAAAAACTTTCAATTTCTCTGTTTGAAAATACAATTCATTATACCTCGACCATACACACACGTACATACTGTATATACCTATATTAATCACCGAGAATTCCACAAGGAAATAACATAAAGCTATCAATACATTCCCCGTCAAAGAAGATTAAACAACAACACAAATGGAAAATTAGCTACAGTAGACTATAAGAAAACATCCTTTTAGAGATATAGCTGTCATGTATTAAACCAATGCTGCCCAACTTTCACAAGAAGAGACAATGATGCACAAAAAACTTTAATCTGAAAACACTCGTAAACATTCCTCCAGAATATGTACAGGAAACACAACAGACGAACAGAAACTTGCGGAATAGTGTGTAAAAATTCTAAGACACTAGACTTCATGCAATAAAGTTGATTTACTTTTTTAAGAAACCTTTTTTCTTCTATGCTCGGCAAAACATTGCTAATATCAATAATAGGTCATTAATATGTCTTGTAATGTCAAGGACTTGACGAAGTGGCCTGCAAATAAAATAATAGCAGTCATTTTAGAACTTATCAATGTTTCTATTCAAATGGGGCTATCTCGACAACCGTCACATTTTGTCCCCATGTTCACATGAACATTTTTTAACCCAATGACCAGTACTATCATATCCTGGAAAGTGTAGACATGCTGATTGTTTATGGCTTCTGTAATTGTAGTTCTAATGCAGGCGTAGAAGAGTACCAGCTCTACTTTCCTACACGGAGAACACCTAACGCAAGAGTGTTTCCAGAGTTTACAATATATTGTGGCAGGATAGTTCGCTTCCTAACACTCATGTGCAGTCAGAGGCCCGGTTATTTTAGATGATCATATGAATGGAGCAAGATACCTGCAATCTTTGCAACATACATTACCTTAACTACCTGGTGACGTTCCTCATGCTGCACATCTTGTTTTGTACTTCCAGCATGATGGAGCCCCTTATTATTGCAACCATGTGAGGGAGCATTATGAATACATTTTCTAATCGGTGGATTGGTCGTGGTCCCTACCTCAACCCATAGATTATTGTTCATGGAGTTGGGTGAAGAGTGAAGTCTACAGACGTAAAGTTAATACATAAGTTGAACTGCTTGCTCACATAATGGATGCTTTTGCTGGCATACAGGAATGCCATGATGATCTTCGACGGACAACACATCATAGTTTCCACAGAGTTGACAAATGCATTGAAGTCGATGGTGGAATATTTGAGAATTTATTGTGAACTCATGTCACTGGACCAAAGAATGACACGACAAGAAAAGGAAGGTCATGTAAATCCTGTTATTTCTACTATGGAAAGATATGTTAAATAAAAATTTGTTTTATTTTATACAAAAATACATGATAAAAATGCAAAACTCGTTAAAATGCAACTTTTTTGTTTATTACAATCTCCTTGTCACTGAAACAAGAACATTAAAACAATAAGATTAATTTGACAGGTTATCAGTGTTTTTTCATTCAATCAAGGACTATTGAAAACTGTCACATACTAGCCCCATGTTCATATGAACTTCATTGATCACAATGACCAGTACTATTACGTCCTAGAATATTGCCCTTACCTCCTGACTCATCCTGTGTGTGTGTGTGTATATATATATATATATATATATAT
>PNEQ01003143.1:11545-28953 GCA_003012365.1 Medauroidea extradentata | reverse complement strand
ACGTACGGCGAGTGGACTGGCCAACGTCCACACCAACAAGAGTTAAGGGTCCCGTGCCCCTTGAATTGTATAGCACGGGTGGTGGCGGCTGTACCACACTCCCCAATTAACAACAGTGGAGTGCCCCCTTATACAATCCCATTCAATCTTCACGCGTTCAGACTGGCCCAGGTGGTAAGGCAGAGGCCGGTCTGACACTGGCCCCGAGGCAGTTGTAAGGCAGTCAATCTCGGGAGGTGGCCTGCGGTGGTCGTGTTCACATAGGGCACTGGTCCGTAGTTGTCCGGTCGTAGTAGTTTTCGCCATAAATGTGTGACGACATGGCATAGCATTAATAAAATATCTGGCAACGAACGAGTGTTTAATATTTACGGTTTTTTGTTTGTTAACTCAAAGTCGGACATGTTAACGCCTGAAATTTGATGGGTCTATTTGTGTTTGGTGAAGAAACGCCTTTTTGTAAAAACTTAAGGAATCCAAATATCTGTCAAAGTGATAGTAAAATTAAATCAACAGTTGGCTGAGTGAGTTTAATTTGTAAAATCACAATAGTTGTTTAACTATGAAAATAACTTAAACTGAGCTATCCGGAGCACGCCAAGCCACATAACCTCAACGCCCACTACAGTGACAACAACAACGAACAACAATAGACAACAGCAGACCAGCCACGTCACATCTTTAGCGCCAACGAACAGGAACAACAGATACACACAAGCAATAGACTCGTCACACTAGCCCACATAAGTCAATAACCTAGAAAATTGTTAATATCAACTTTAGGTTCTTTGACAACTAGTAACTACGTACGACAATTTTTTATGCTGTCACGAACTCTCGTAGTAACGGGATTCCACTGTACATGTTCTTGTGGTTGGCTTGTACGCGACTTGAATAAATAATGCAACTCATATCGATTTGCATAAAGGTTACAAAATTTGATATAGAAGATACGTAAATATAGTAACATTGAGTTCAAGACCGGCAGTAATGTAACACGTCTGTATTAAATATATCTACAAATACATACTAATTGTTACTTCTAATTGCGCAACACACCTATTATGACTCATGTGTTGTTGCTGTGGTAGTATGTAGTTGTAGTTGTAAGTTATAATGCATTTTACAGACTGATTTATATTACAGTAAAATCTCGTTACAACGTCACGAGCTCTCGTCAGCCATTTTGCGCCACCCACCTAACGGTACTTTCAGCCCTTCTGGCGAGAATAAAAGGGGGTAACCTGCCCTAGTTCTTCAGTCGTTAAGGACGGATCATCCTGGCATTCACCCTCCTGAGCGGTTGATGTCCGCAAGGTGCCCCAGCCCCACATACAACAGTCCGTCACAGAGGGTTGATATCTGTGAGGTGCTCTCTGTGATACCTTTCCTCATATTCATTTGATGGCGAATCCTTCACCCTTACCAAAACTACTTGTCACCATTCCTACCTGAGTGTCACGAAGACTCTAAGGGGAAGCTAAAGCCCGTGTGACTACAGTAAACCCTCGCTCTAACGACACCGCACGGTGCCAGATAGTTATGTCGTTAAGATCGCTGATATTGTTAGTCCTGAGGTGATTAATTTTGACACCTCCAACATTAAAAAAAATAAAAATAAATAAATAAATAAATAAGTTTTTTTTTTCTCTTAAAGTTAGTATACAGCAATTACAGACTTAAAATAAAAACTTTATCTTGAAATTATATTTTTATATAACGAAAAGGTGTCTTCCAAATAAAATTTTGCTCCATAATTCCCCGTGTGCCATGACGCCTGCGGCCGCGAGGCGCACTAGGTCTGGTTGTGTAGGATGGGTGAAAGGAGGGCAGGGGAGAGCGGCCGGCTGGCTTTGGCTTGTCTCCCTCAACTCGTGGTGGCCACGTGATTCCTCCTGCTTGCCTTGCGCAAAGCTCACCAACAACAGAACGACTCAAACTGCAATGATTTAAAACATTTCAGTAAAGCCATTGAGTATTTTTTTTGTAATTATGCACGAACTGTTACAGCTTGTCACCATTATACTATTTTAAGCGATACGAATAAAAATGCTTATAAAAGAAAAGAAAGTCTTTATTTTTTAAAAGCCAGTACGCCTATTAGAAACACAAATTTGAATCCACTCAGAAGGGCTAAAAACTGACTTTTCAAGGTGCTGTCACTAAAATTACGACTGAATTAAACGTCCTTTAATTCTTAGGCCTATAGGAAAAATCGTAAAACTATGCACAACGCACCAGTTTAATGCTCTGCACTGTGAATAGAGGCAAAGCGGCTCCCGATACGTGGGTCGCAGTAGCACTAATCGCTGCCGTGTTGAACGAGCATAATTAAAAATCTTATCAGCTCACATGTAGCATATATGACTATCGTAGGCCGTTTTTACGCTGCAGCCACCTCACATGCCGAGTCATCAATAACAGCGGAAGTTGTCAAGGTCAAGACGAGCTGAATGCGCGCAGCCTGATGTGAAGCAAGAGAAAAAAGATGAGATAGCGCAGGATTGTTTTCTTTCTTTCTTTTTTGTCTCATTTACAGACTGAGTGCCAAGCTGATCGTTTATTTTTAGCCATGCTGAAATAAAAAAAAAAATAAACGTGTCGTCTCTTCATCCCCAACCCCTGGGCACTCACCAGACACGAAAACAAAGACGATGGCTGGGAGAAGGTGGGAAAGAAAGGCAAAGCTTTGCGCCCAGACAGGCTGCTAGTTGTCACGTGACTTATCACAACCGGCGCCGGCAGTTGATGCGAGTGGCCATGCGCACACAAGCACAATCTGCTTTGTCGGCAGGGGGTGGGGATATGAATGGTTATTGGCTGGCATGGACAGTCAGGAGGGGTGCTATCTATTTTTAGCCATGCGTTTCTTACAGTACAGCACTCACCAAGCAAAATACAACACGGACAGGCAACAAGTAAAACATACAATATCGTTGCTATGTGCACGTCAGGTGGCTGACTTTGACTGCGTGGTACAGATGAGACCCGAGTCGTGTAGGAGTAAGGAGAAGAAAGGCAGAGAGGGCACGTGGAAAAATGTGTGATAGGTGTGAAGGGTGGAGGGAGCGTGGAGAAGTGAGGAGGAAATAAGGCAGCGTTAGTCATCACGTCTCACATATGTCGGTGTTGTGCGGGCGGCCTAACTCACCAGGCACGCGTGCTGTAACTACATTCCAGTCAAAGTTCGTAACATTTTTTTACAGTTTTTTTTTTGTTTAACAACTGCATATCACTAATTTATTATAACTGCAGTATGTTATTGTTTAAAGTACGCAAATGTATTTTTAAATAACGTTTTACTGTGATCTATAGCACTTTGCTTAGCTTTGATCAATTTGAAAATATTAATTTTTTCAGGGTTCCTGGAAATTATGTCGTTAGATCGCTGATGATGTTAGATCCGATGTCGTTAGATTGGGGGTCTACTGGAGTTAGTTAACCCACAGATGTGGCAGTGTAGCTAAGTTAAACTTTGTAGTGTGGAAACACTAGCACCGTTCTTTGATACTTCAGAAGTTACATTAATGATTTCAAGTTTCTCGGGATCAAAGAGTTGATCACCACAAAACCTGACCAGTACGAACTTTGTCAGTTATTTGAGATGGCCCGCAGCACCATAGTGGAGTCGCTAGCATAACAAGAGTTGGAAGTTATGTAGATGTTATAACTCTTCTCGAGGTCAAAGAGTTTATTGCCAAGTACTCATTACCACTAGCAAGGTCTCAGTTCTCATCTAGCAATTAAATTCTTGTTCCAGTATGTCTCGGCCCGAAGTGCAACGTCTTGTATCTCATGTTGTAACGGCCTGAGTGCCTATTCAAGTTAGTGAAGAGTATGCCTTGTATCTGATGTCGGAATGGCCCGCAGCGCCTTGTCTAGTTTCTATGTCTTACAGCTTAAGCTTTTGTATCTAATGTTGCAAACTCTAACGTATCTTGTGTTAAATCATTGTGGAGCTTTGTTTGTATCAAATTGAGACAGACGCAAACCTTGATCCTCAATGTGTACTACCGTATTTGCTGGCATATAAGACGACAATTTTTACATATTTTTGGCCCTCAAAAATTGCTACTCGTCTTATATGAGGGTGCAAAAATTTTTGGTAGCCAAAAATCGTTTGAAAGCTAACCTGTAAGCTGTGGAGTTGTAAGCTGTTTCAAGGAATTGCGTTTTTCGTCACAAATGAAAACGAGTGCCCTGTTTATTTTATTAAATTTACGGTACGAAATTTTGATGAGCGTTATTCATAATAAAAGACACTTCCTCGCAGCAAAGCGGCGATCGATGCGAGCGCATGCCGAGATACTTCGCCAGCCTACAACTCTCGGGCGGAGAAAACGAGGATCTAGGTCCGCATGCTTTCATCCTTTGTCTCGCAAGCACAAGACACTCGGGCGGAAAAAACGAGGATCTAGATACCGTACCACACATTCATGTGTCTACCGTCTAGTGCTAGGATGGCGGACAACAGCGCATTGCAATGACCTTGCAAGCAGCTGCTATTGCCCGGCTTTGCCATGTAGTGCGCGGCGTGTCTCTGTCCGGCGTTACCAAGTCGCGCACAACTGCCGGCAAATGGAGATATCGCCGGCCGCCGCCGTGCATTTTCTTGGCTCTTGGGCGCGCGGAGGGCAGTAGTAGCCAATTTTATTTGTTTATGTGTCTATTATGATGTTTAAATGCCGGTAATAAATGCATTGAAAATATATAAACTAAATTTTTAATGTTTCAAGCTAAGGAAAAAAATATTTTTCTGTCGGGAATTTCAAAATTAGTAATTTACTTTTTTTCAAGATTTTGTACCTTCAAAACCATTACTCGTCTTATATGTGGGGTCGCCCTATATGCCGACAAATACGGTATGTTCAAACAGATGTATAACTTGTATCAAGTGTCGTGTTCTGTTGTGTTTACTGGTGAACCCTTTTGAGCTACATTTGGCTATGCTATGAATACGATTGTGTGCATTGTGTTACATAGCAAAGTGGAATTGCTGTTGCACCCGAAAATACTGCCTAGACTTGCTTGATTCTCCATTGTAGTGGATGACAATCCTGGCAAAAATATCTGGTTTAAAAGTGTTCAATACACGTACACAACAAATCTGCCTGATTTCATCAGCTTTTATCATAACAGCACTGCTGCAGAATCAGTTTAACACTTAACTGCATCATTTTTAATGTAAATGTAAAGCCAGAGCATGCACCTAGACCATTTGTATTTTGTCTGCACATGACCTGGCGACTGAATGAGCATCTAGGTACCAAGTCTATAAGGTGGGCACACCTATATTCTCGATTGGTTCTTAAGGCGATAACACAACTGAAAATGTTTGCATCTGACTTTACGATAGCTTTAAAATTCAATACATGGCTTCTTATGGAGTCAGCAAAGCCAAAGTAAAGCAGCTTTGACTTTATATTTTTGATAAACTGAAAACTTAAAGTCAAAGTTACAATGACAATTTTCTGAGATCAGAAAGATACGTATGTTACAAAAAAAATGTTCACCACATTTACCCATGTACATGCCCGCCTACATGTAAGACCTACACCCAACATGTTAATTACAAAATTTGTGACGCACAAACTCAAGTTTCTTTGTCCGCCGTTACGACAATCAATGACCACTGATATCAGTGCACCACCATTAGTGATACCAACGCCACTTCAGACCCGGGAAATTCAAACATTATAAATAAACATGGTGTGACACATCCTTAATATACAACGTACATTTAACACCAAACACAACATTTTCAACACACACTGAAAAAAACAAAACATTTTTTTCCCACTATATAGTTCAAATGTAATTAAGTAATATAACAGACAGAAGTACAAGTACTTACAGTTGATACTTGTAAATAAATAGGTACACACACACGAAGGGACGACACACATATTTGCACGGAAGGGCGATCTCGACTTAGTATTAAACTGGCTTCCTCAGGCGGCAAGACATGGCACACTGCAATCCAGCAGCAGTGTGTGCTCTGTTACCTGTAAGCCTAGCGGCCGGAAGGCGAACTAAGCACAGCGCGAATTTCAAACTGGGTGTGATGGCTTGCAGTGAATAGGGGCGAGGAAAAGTGAGTTATCTGATATTGAGGCCTGGATGTTGTCTTGATTTTGTGATATATTAGTGGGCCAGTTACCAGCGTCGGAGCTCTGAACTATTGCAAGAAGATGGCAAGGATTTCACAATTCTGGTACTGTAGCAGGAATCAAAGTCTTTGATGTGTGAGACTGCATGAGCTGCAACTGGCTTTTCTTGTGAGCAGATGTTGCGTCCAGCTAAGGCTTGCTTTGTGTCAGCTCTGTGGCCGTTCATTCTCTGTCTTAGAGTGTTGGTGATTATGCCTATGTACTCTGCATCACAGTGCTTACATTGGAGCTGATATATCAGGTTTGTTGTAGCTACCTTGGTTGGGATATGTGTGGTTTGTCAGTCTGCTGTTGAAGTGGGTAGATGGCTGACGAATGGTGCAGGAACCACAGCGAGAACTGTTGCAGGGGTGAGAGCCTCTGGGGTTAACTCTTTTGCTGGAGGTTGCAGTTGGTGGGAGTTTCGGACGGACTAGTTTGTTGCGGAGGTTAGGTGGTCATTTGAAAACCAATCTTGGGGGCTTTGAAAACAAGTCTTGTGTCTGTGGTGAGGCAGCCAGGATTTTGTGTCCAGAGTTTAGTATGGTCTTGAGTTTATTTAAACCTTCATGGTAAGGAACAACCAGGGGGATGTCAGAATTGGTGGTTTTGGTTTGTGTGTCTGTATTAGTGACGGCGCGTTGGATCTGTTTGTGAACCAATTGTTACTTTACAGAAAACTACAAAAAAATGTGCCAAGTTAATTTTAGTGTAATCAGTTAATCAGTGGTACCTTATTAAACTGCTAACATTCCTAATTACAGTCAAAATATTTTATAACTAATGGTAATAATCCTATTATAGTCTATAATTTAAATTAATGTAATACAAGCAAAAAGTGTTTACAGACAATTTCAAAATATTCCACCCATGTAGTTGTAGTTGTGGTTGTTCCACTTTTACTTTATGTTTGGTTGACAATGATAAAGTAAGCAATCCACGTGACAAATAGTACCATATTTGCCGGCATATAAGACAACAAATTTTACAAATTTTAGGCCTTGAAAAATTGCTACTTGTATATGAAGGTGTGAAAATTTTTTGGTAACATAAAAATCATTTGAAAGTTATGCTGTAAGCTGTGGAGTTGTACGATGTTACAAGAATTGCATTTTCCATCACAAATCAAAACAAGTGCCCCGTTTTTTTATATAAAATTCACGGTACGAAAATTTGACGAGCGTTATATTTTTTCCTCACAGCGAAGCATGCGTCGCTTGGCTATCACACAACAGGAGCACGTGACTGGATCCTTTGTCTCGCCAGCATCCAACTCTCGGGCGGAGAAAACGAGGATCTAGGTACAGCGTCCCTAGATCTTTTTCTCACCAGCCCGAAACTCTTGGGCGGAGAAAACAGTTCATAGAAATGTAATGACCTTGCAAGCAGCTGCTGCAGCTTGGCGTTGCCACGTAGTGCATGGCCGATCTCAGTCCGGCGTTGCCTCGTCGCGCACAGCTGCCGGCAACTGATGATATCGCCGGCCACGTGCTACCACCATCGTACATTTCCTTGACTCTCGGGCGCCCGTAGGGCATAAGTAGTCTATATTATTCATTTATGTGTCCCCTATGATGTTTATATACTGGTAATTAATGCAGCAAAACTATTTGAACTAAATATTTATGTTTCCGGCAAAGGAAAAAAAATTTTTCAGGCGGGAATTTCAAAAGTTATAATTTACTTATTTTCAAGATTTTGAGCCTTAAATACCATGACTAGTCTTATGTGCAGGGTCGTCCTATATGCTGGCAAATATGGTAATAGCAAATGTTATTCTATCAATGCTTGTGGTGGCACTCCCTTTCTGCCTAGCGCATGTCATCGGCAGTGAAGATTAGAGCGAGAGATAGCGTAGCACATCATATCACGGAATCTATAGATAATTGTGCACTAGAGAAAAAACATGTGTATTCAAGATTATTTGTTTTTCACGAAAATACTCTTGTCACAACTGTCAAGACGTGCAAGTTTCCCTTTAAGAAACTTCTATTTTGTTTAATTATCATTTCTCTAGAATAGTATTAGCAAACGCATGTTGTTATAAAAATTTTTTAGCCATTTTCACTAAGATATATTTAAAAGTTAAAAAAAAAAAAAAACTAAAATGTGGGGTACATACTAATTTGCAGCTATTTCTCCTGATAATAAATACAGTAAAACCTCTTTAAAACGACCCATTTGATAACGACCACCTGTCTATAACGACCCGTTTTTGGGAAACCGTGATTTTTTAATTTTTTTTATTTCAAATTTCAAGGAAATTGGCAAAAAATAGGTTTTTGTGCGCCGTGTTGAGTTTCTAGTGGCGAGAACTGTACTGCACATGGCGAGCAGTGACTCATCCTTCCTCTCTCCAGCCGTAACGGTACTTTTATCTTCCTTTCCCCTCACGTGAATACCCGGCGCGCTCTGCATTCTCCACCTTTAGTTCGTTCACGTGCCAGTGTTCTCTCGGTCGCTGTTAGATACGCAACACGCTCTCTGTTTGCTCTATTGTAACAACTTTACTGCGCGACTTTGGATTTCTCTTGTATTTTTACGATTTATTACGACTTACTACGCCTATTTTCACGATTTCAATTTGTAATTTATTTGGTTTGAATTTGAGAAAAAATATTGACCCACGCAGTTCTTTTGGCTTTCGATTTGGTTACGATTATTAGGTTTGATTTTGTAAACGATTGTTGACGACTCATACAATTTTTAAAACTTCATACGGACTTTCGATATTTCCATAATGAGTAGAAAGCGAGTCGGCTTGTCGTTTCTGAAGAAGTATGAAATAATCAAGGAAGTGGAATCGACACAGAAGCCGAAGTCAGAGATTGCGTGGGAGTTCGGCATCCCGAAATCAACATTGTTTACAATCTTAAAAATGATGGACGAGATCGTAAATGCAGTGCAGAAGGAAGGACGCAATGCAAAACGTAAAAAAAACTAAGGCGTAAGATGCACGCCAATTTGGAGCTAGCTGTGCTACAATGGTTCGGCCATTTTCTTTGTCCTGAAGGAAATATTTTACGCATTGACATGTAAGTTTAATATTTTAAGTGAGCGATAACGTTACGTCACAGTCACGCCCGCGATTATCTTTCTGTCGGTCTCAAGGCAGAGCAAGCTGACGCGCTGAAGAGGACAGATGCTGTGGCCTTGGTATTGATCAGTGCATGCGCGCGCAGCCATCTCCGGCTCTCACCACCCCCCCCCCCTCCTACATCATGGTCTATCCTCCCAGCCGGCCGATAAAACAAGCAAGCGGCGACACGGCACGTAACCTCACAGCGCGTGACTTTCTAAGTGTTCACGGCGTAAAAGAAAAGCCCCGAGAGCAGAATACACTATCGCCTTTTCTTAAAAAGACGCCTGGTCATAAATTTTGTTTATAGCTTAGTTTAAATGTAAGATTTATTATTGCTTAAGATGACTGAACATGGTCTTGATGCGAAAACGGCCTATTTTGACTTGTAGAGGTTCCAAATTGGTCCGAAATCTTATAACGACCACCTCTCTATAACGATCCTAATCTCGGGAAACGTGAGGGGTCGTTATAAAGAGGTTTTACTGTACTTACATTTTGTCTGTTTAGGTACGCTAGACAAATTAACGTAATCAAACCATATAATTTTTTATTTAAAGTTTTAATTTTTACCTCTAGTAATAGGGACTGAATAAAATGGAGAAATGTTTTAAAACCAATGAAAAAAGCGAGGGAAAATTTTTTTAATAAAATGTACGGTATTATAAATTTTGGTAATGAAAAAAATAAATAATGTTTAACATATTCGTCTGCATTATTTAACTAACAACCAGGCATACATTATAAATATGACAAATATTAATACGGCATGGTCAAACCTTTTTGGTTACTGCAATTGTAATCATTTTGATAGTGTTGAACTAACAATTATCTAGAGCCTTAAAAAATTTTTACCAAATTTTTATATAAATGATTGTTTTAATGGAAATATTGCACTAAATTTGGTAAATTTTAGTCACTATTTCTGGGGTCCTTAACAACTATTACAAGCTATGGAATATTACAATAATCATAAATTGCAACGTCTAGCATTTTGCATTAATTTTTTATCCTTCAGAAATAACATTCTATCGAAGTTCTAATGAACACCTAATATACCATGATTGTAGACAAATACAACAAGAATAAAAATTTGCTATATTTACAGAGTGAGTATTATAAGTTACTGTGCCAAAATTAGAAACTTACATTACAGCTTATGAAGCTACACTATTACCGCATTTGCCGGTGTAAAGGATGACCCCACATATCAGAAGAGTCATTGTTATTAAGGTACAAAATCTTGAAAAAAAGTAAATTACTGCTTTTGAAATTCCCGGCTGAAAAATATTATTTTCTTCGCCAGAAAAATAAATATTTAGTTGAAATATTTTTATTGCATTTAATACCAATATATAAACATCATAGGGGACACACAAACAAATAACATTGGCTACTACTGCCCTCCAGGCACCCAAAAGCCAAGGAAACGCACGGCGGCGCAAACACGTGGTCGGCAACATCACCAGTTTCCGGCAGCTGTGCGCTACTTGGCAATGCCAGACAGAGGCCCACTGCACACTACATGGCAACACTGGGCTGCAGCAGCTGTTTGCAAGGTGATTGCATTCCTGTGTGGTGTTGTCGCCTGCCAGCCAAGCACTAGACATGTGACTGTGTGGTACAGTACCTAGATCCTCATTTTCTCAGCCCAAGAGTTGCGTGCTGGCGAGACGAAGGATCTAGGTACGTGCTCCAGTTGTACCGATAGCTAAGCGTCACACGCTTCACTGCGAGGCACAAGTAGCCTATGTCTCTAATAGAATGCTCATCAAAATTATATACCATTAATTTTATAAAAAATCAGGGCACATGTTTTGATTTGTAAAGGAAAACACAATCCTTGTAACATCATACAACTCCACAGCTTCCAGCTTAACTTACAAACAATTTTTAGGTTACCAAAATTGTTCACACCTTCACGTAAGATGAGTAGCAATTTTTGAAGGCCGAAAATACGTAAACTTATTGTATTACATGCCAGTAAATACAGCATTACTTCTCCAATCATCATTTCATAACATTTTCATACCCTGAGATATTGGGAAGACAGAAAGAGAGAGATATTAAAAAAAGAGACAGAGAAAGGTAGACATAAGAAAAAATACTGCAGGTACAATGAGACAGAAAAAGAAAGAAAAATGTCAGATAGGGAGGAAATTACAATGAAAAAGAAATATAAAGATACACAAAACAGAGAGAAAGTAGAAAAACATAAGGGACAGAGAGATACAAGAAAGAAAGAATAACAAAAGAGAAATAAAAATAGATTCATAAAAAAGAGAGATTTGTAAAAAGAAAGAAAAATTAATTGAGCTTATCTTAGAACTACAGTGGAGCCCTGATTTAACGAACTTGGGAATAATGAAGACAGCGATTTTACGAAAGGATTTTTAGGAACCTTAAAAAATAACAAAAAAAAAATTATTAAATAACTATGTGACTTTGATAAAATCTAATATTAAATGTAATTTAAGTCCTTTAAAAATACTAGCACCGACCGCCGTATATACTTATTTTTCTCTGTATAAAAGCTTAAACCATCCATCGAAAAAAAAAATCGTTAAAATTCGTTACATTTTTGGCCGCGGGAAAGATTTTGATAAACGCACGTGCGGGCACAACCGAGCAAGCACCACTGTGTTGCATAACAAACGCGCGCGTAGATCCTCATCCTGGCGGTTGGCGAGTGAACGAGCATCTAGGTACCCAGTCTCCATAGCGCTGCAGTGGACAGCACAAGAACTAAATCACAAATAGTGCTTTGCATCTCCATTAGAATGAGCTGCAGTGCCGCGTGTTCTATTGATTAATTATATTGTCAAGACGCTAATTTTCGGGCTTTTGTTTTTTTGGTTTATTTCTTCTCATCCATACTCGAAATAGGTGGTAAAGTTATTTTTGATTTGTAATTTTTAAAGAGTATTCAGTTCTTGGGAAGTCATTGCGTTGAATTTAGGATTGTGGAAATCTAGAGTGTTCTCACACAGTCTCTCAGGTAGAGTTTTTTTTAGTTCACTGTTCCTGGTAGCCTGCAGAGTTTGTTTCCACTGCAATGCTAGTGAATTCAATTGCGGACAGTGTCCTGGTAGTGTGTGTAGGCCAATGGCCTTGTGTTAGGTTGTAGGTAGGTGGGGGGTGTGGTGATGGATGTTTCCGTGTCGTCGGCGGTCGTTTGCTGTGGGTCCTTCTGGTACCTTCGGCGTGCGGCGGCCTTCTGGGGGCACTGGACGCCTCTGTCAACACTCCCTCGGTCCCCTGTCCCACATTACCAGCTGTTGGTAGGGCCGACGCACGGGCTAGAAGTGCACTACAGCACATTTCTGTCGTTCCGCTCTCAGACAGTCCCCCCGCCCGTGACTTCAAACGTCGCTGACGAGTGAATGCCCTGTGGAACAGAGAGGGTAGATGTTGCGCCGATCTGGAATGGTCGCTGCTGACCATTCCAGGAAGGTAAATCATGGAAGGTTCTCGACGGCGCAACCAGTAGTTATAAATACCTGCCGGCCGTGTTTTGGCGCTCTCTTTCGCTCTTCGCTTTTGCTCTCTTTGGGACTCTCCTTTTTCGTAGGACTTTTCTTTCGTAGGACTTTTTTGTAGGACTTTTTCGTAGGACTTTTTCGTAGGACTTTTTCGTAGGACTTTTTCGTAAGACTTTTTCGTAAGACTTTTCGTGAGCTTCTTAGGACTTAGGCGATCATGGCGATGCCCCGATGGGCGAGACGACAGCTTAAGTGCCAGACGGCAGGAGTTTCAATTTAGTTAGTTAGTGTTTTTTTATTATTACTATTAATTTTTAGTTTCGGTTAGTCGGTTATTTATTTCGGGATAAGAAGACTTCGTAGCCCTGAGATGGATGAGACTTCGCTGGACAGGAACATCAAAATGATAAGTATTATTTCATGTTATTATTTTATTATTAATTATTACTATTTCCCCTTTAGATTTCGTGTTCGGTTTTTATTATAATAGTCGTGGATACGTTGACGCGTGTATTTGTTGTTGGCCAGTGCAATTGCCTTTTATTAAATGTTTTCAGAGTAATGTAATGACCTCGGGATTGTTTTGTAATGCCAGAAACCACTTTACTGTGTGGTATCCTTTCTTTTCTTAATGTAATATCTGGTCACAGTTCATCACATTTAAATAACTAATCTTTTTCCAAATTGTACAATTTTATTTTCATTAATGTAATATTTATTTTTGTACAACATTTTATTTTAATCTTTTGTAATAAACTACAATAATTTGAATTCACTCTTTCATTTCAAGTAGTCGAACTGTAGTCCCCTTTAACATTAATTGATAGCCCCTAATTGCGTGTATCTTGATTTAAATATTTATTTTAATAATAATAGATGACTATTGATGATAAGCACATGCGCGATGCAAGATAGGAGACGCGACCCATATTGGGACGTCAGTCTATGTTTCGATCTTCTGTACCCCTCGCAATAGATAGTTTGCCAAATGGAGTTATTATTTTGTTTCAGTTAGTTTGTTGTGCTCTACCATACATTAATACTTTATGATTGTAGCTAGGCTACAAGGTGGAACTTCTATCTTTAAAGTGCTTGTTTGTTTTATTTTACTTAAGGAGCGACGTACCGTATGTATACCCCCCAGTGATGTTTTAATAATTACAGAGTTTGTTAATCTTTATTGCTTATCGTTGTGTTTCAGTCGAATGCTTGTTTTATCTACTAGTGATGGTTATTTGCTTTCCACCTCGTAGTCTTGCGTAGCTTAATAATTCAGATATACTTTCATCCCCCATTTTACATTCAACACTTTAGCTACAAACAAGGTATAACATAACTATCATAAACACGACACTCCACATATGTTTAACTATTTAACACTGACTATTCTTTTTACATTATTTATTTTACTACGTCTAGCCTCCCAACAATATTATTGATAGAATGCAGTAATGTGCAGCGTTGATTATTTACACTCGCGTCCCATGATAAAACAAGGAAGATTATTAAAAAAAACATAATATTATTTATGCAGACTTTTTACAATGAATTTATTACCGTAAACAATTTGTTTCTCCGATGCTAAAAAACCGCTCGAGTGCCATGTATTTTTAGCGAGCAGATGAGTTTGTTTCATGAGCGCGGCTGCATACAAGCTACAATGGCTGCCACCACGCATATTTAACTATTATTTTACTGTTGTCTCACAAACCTTTAACTCAGGTTTCATTAAATAAATATTTTTTTTACTATTTTTCATTGGAATTTCCTTAATTTTGTTGATGGAGCGAATGGGAGAGAGATGGAAATATTGACAACTCTGCGGTGTTAGTCATCACTTCTCATGTGTTAATGCGCGCAAGGGCGGCCTAACTCACCTTGCGCACGCTCGCTGAGAGTTCTACAGGAAGCTTTTGAAGTTTTATCGCCGATTATTTTTCTTTTCACGGCTGTGTCTTACCTGTTGACGGTAAATGCGTTTTGTTATTGTTTGAGCCAAGATACTTTTTTTAAGTTACCTTAAATTCGGACGAAACATGCCAGAGGATTTAACTTTTTTTTTTCATGGGGGGGGGGGGGGGAGGAGGTGTAAGAAGTTGGATTTAGCGAAACACCTATTTAGAGTAAACATTTTCGGTTCCCATGGCATGTTGTTAAATCGGGGTTCTACTGTACACAAGAACAACCAAGTAGGTGGAGTGTTACCTTTATCTTGATGCGGGGCGTCTCCTGCAGGCTCGGGTTCTCCGCATCCTGACTCTTGCGCTTGTGTTTGCGCTTGTGTTCGCGGGCACCATCCTCGTCAGGTGAGTAGCGGTGGTGTTTTTCCCGGCGTCGCTTCTTCCCCGGCCGCGGCGACACATCCTCCTCTGGGGAAGCGCCTGCCATTGGTGCCAGTGTCGATGTGATGGTTACAGTATTAGCTGACCCAGAGGGCATTGACACAGAGAATGTCCGTGCCATTGATGGGGTGGATGGTGCGATGGCCTTGATTGTCACCTAGGCATGGCACAGGAAGCCTTCTAAATACAGATTAGACATCACAGTACATCTGCATGTGAGGATGAAAAAGAATGTAAGTTGTAAGTGACCACACTCAATATGTATTTTAAATGTAAGACACTTTATCAAAGTCATATAATTAATAGAAAGATCTCGTGGTAGTTAGCAATACATTTTTTTTTGTAATTTTGAAAAATATTTAAATACTAAACACTTTATACCACATAATTTTTCAAACAAGAAGTTTCTCAAATTTCACTATACCATTATTACAATACGTATTCACACTAGACCTGTTATGAGAAATTCCGATACAACAATTAATTGGCAACCATTACGACAAGCTCACAGCACCATGACACAAAATTTGTGTTCAACTGTCACCAAATTTCTAATCCTACACCTGAAATTAAGTCAACATCATCTTGAGGAAAAATGTAATTATGTATTACGACCAATGTTGCCAAATGGAGTGAAATAAATATGACAATCTGCATCATTTTGTGCACTGTCTACTGACACACATGTGCACTTAACTGTAAAAAGCAATGGCGTCCATGGGCACAATTTGAGTATTTTGATTGGGGTGGCAAGTATTACTGGGGGAGGTGGGGTGGTAATTGAACAGCTTCCATTAAAATTATGTTTACACTTTTATACTGATTATTTTATATCATTAGCTAAATTAAAACACATTGCAATGGAAAACGCAGAAGTAAAATTGAATTCCTAAGCTAAGAAAGAGAATTTTATGTTCTCTATGAACAAAATTTTGGGGTGGCTCTCTCTCTCTCTCTCTCTCTCTCTCTCTCTCTCTCTATATATATATATATATATATATATATATATATATATATATATATATATATATATATATATATATATATATATATATATATATATATATATATATATATATATATATATATATATATATATATATATATATATATATAAACACACACACACACACAAACATACATACATACGACAAATATTTAGATTTAAGACTGACACATGCTACATAGCATCGTTTTGTGGTTCCAACCCTTCTCCTTCTCCCACAGCTTTTCCCATCTCTCCCTGCTATCCCACACATGTCCCATGCATCCACACACATGCAGTACCCTTAATATTTCCCGTGTATCCATCCTCCGCTAGTCCTTTCACATCCTTGTCCGAGGCAGATAGGATAGTTGTTGGATTACAGCACGCCACCTGGATACACACTACCCACTGCACAAGCAGCTGAGCTCAGAAGGAAGGGTTACCATCCCTACAAGCTACCCCCTGCCGCCAGCTGCCTTGAGCGCGCATCGAACCTGCGCATTCCTGCGTCCAAGACAGCCGGCCAATCAAGAGCTCACACATCATTTCCACGCCCATCCGTGCGTGTATAAAAGACACAACTTTTGCCTCAGAGAGACAGTGTGTGTCATCGAGTATCAGTTGGTCAGTGTTCTTGTGACTACGCTCGCGTCTCGCTGTGTCAGCCGAAGCACACTCAAACCCCAGCAGATTTCTCTGCTCTGCTAAGCTTATTCTGCTAGTTGTTTTTACAACATTCTCTCATCGGGTAGAGGAGTGTTCCAGAGTCCACTGCCGCCTTCGACAGAACGCGTTCGCGGGAAGTCGTCCGTTGCATGAGAGAGAGAGAGAGAGACAGCCACCACACAAGCCAGCAAGACATTAAGCCAAGCCTACGCAACAGCGTTGACCTCCCCACGGGCATTAGTGCTCTTCTGTTGCTGCTTCCGCCGCCTCATGGCAATAACGACTTGGCACAGGTGTAGTTATTGTTCTTTTATGAGCAATAAAACACAGTTAAAACAGACTTCCTCTTTTGTCTACTTTAGCTCTTTGCTACCTGCTCCTTTCTTTTACCCCACTCCCAATGCAATTTTCTTCGAGTGTACTGCAGTTTAGGTCTGTAAAAAAAGTAAATTCGGAGACCAACAAGCTAACTCTTGTTCTGGGAGTCTTGTCGCTCCATCTATCTACTGTGAAGCGACCAGCCTGCGCTTGGGGTATAGTTTTTCAATTAGTCAGTTGTATTTCTAAAGTCTCTACTGTTGCTTACTTGTTTGCATAAATTAATGCTAGCCAGTGTTACTGACACTTCAGAACCAAGAGCTGGTCAGCCTGGTATCAGTTAGGTGTAGGGTAGGGTTGATGCATTTATTAATGTCAAAATCC
>PNEQ01003143.1:0-10545 GCA_003012365.1 Medauroidea extradentata | reverse complement strand
CGCGGTTGCGTGAGTTTCCAATGAGAGAGTAATAAATATGGGCTGTTAATCTGACCACGTGTTTTTAAATGCTGTTATGCATGCGTCCATCCCTCGATACCACGAACCCTGAGGTAAGAGTAGCTCACCGCTGAGACCGGAGCAGGTATGAGAACTGACCAGATTACCAACTTTCTTTGTGGAGCAGTGTAAGCAACTAATGGGGCATAGTACTGAAGAGAGAGTGCGGTGCCACCACACTACCCCGTCCGCAGCTTCTCATCAGCAGTGCGACAACACTACACTAAGCACGTATCTCAGAAAGGAAGTTCGCCACACCGGCAGCCATACCAGCGCATAACCCGAGACCAGAAATTGTGGTTTGCATTGGGGAGCCTGGGTTCCATGTGGGAAACAGCGCTGGGATAGCTGCCGTGTTTTACATTGGACTCAATAAGTTCCTCAACGTGAGACACGTCATCTGGACACACGAGTCATATCCCTTTGCTAAACCTGTTGGCCTTTTGGAGCCCCTGTAGTTTGTTGACGCAGTTACTCAGGACACCTGTTCTCCTTTCAAGTAATGTCTCTAACTATTCTCCAAAGGTAAACTATTCCTGGGTATGCCCAAGTATAGGCCAGGCAAAAAAAAAGGCCACTTGTGGCAAGCTAGCGAAATTGGTCAAAGAAGTTCTTACCAAATCAAATCCCTACACGGATATCTACAGTGCAGAGAGGGACGTCACTGCAGCTGAACGCCGAGGAGAGACTGTGGAGGGTCTCATACTGCTCATCAGGTCACTGGAGGTGCCACCACTCCTCGAACCTCTTTCCATCACCCCTCACAAATCAGTCCCATCACCCTCACGCCTCAATGCAACGTCACACGTCAAAACCCTCTCTTTCACCCACGGGAATCGTTCTCGTCAGAGTGTCTCTCCTAGCACCACTCTCGCCCAACTCTGTCTGACAAGGACCAAAACTAGGCCTACACTGCGACCACCTGCACAATGACCTCCAGTGTGTGGATACACTCCTGCAGCTCATCAAAGTCCGCAGCAACAATAAGGAGAAGGGAAAACAGCCACCATTCCCCCCTCTTCCTTCTTTGGATTATTTTATGTCCTAGTTTCCAGCTAACACAAAATCTGACCACACGTAGGGGGAAAAGCTGACTCTGATTGTGGGGGTGGGGGGAGGGGCAGTACCCGCTCAAGTCTGCGTCCCGTGGGGAGGAGAAAAGACTCTCCTGAAATCCACCTTCACGCAGACTTGACGACGTCCTCTCCAACGTCACCTCCATGACCACCCTCTCCCCCAGCGTGCAGTAGGCGTCAAGATTTCTGGCGCCCTACAGTGCATCAAGTCTTATGTTTCTCTAGAAATGCATGGATATGACTGTGCTATTTATCACTGAGGAAAGTAAAAATTTGGATGTCTCAGTTCGTACAGACAACTTGTCCATATGAACAAATTATTAAGGGAAACCGTGAAAATTCATAGAATTGAGGTTCTAGTGTATCCATCTTTCAGGATCTATTGGATAACACTTCAGGTACTTTTGTGACATGATAAAACAATATTGATGCACAGCTGATGCATGTAGCAACACTGACTGCACCAAAATAAAATTAATATGATTCATCTCTGGTACAGCTTACTTTCGAGAAACCATCAAATATTTGGGTTTGAAGATATAATTTGAGGTGGCAATGTGTCATGCGCACGTGCATGTACACACACATATATATAACTACACACACACACATTATATATATACTGTATATATATAAAACCAGTGAAATTTAAAAACAATTACTGACATTCTCCTTAATGTACTAGGCATGTGTGCCTCTTTAAGCTTCGGCACACTTCGGAAATTAGTGTGTACAATGAAACAGATTAGTTCAAAAGCAACAACCTCCTCAACTAGAGCAGACTGCTTCACGTGTGCCACTCTAAACCGTCACACAGTCAACAGTTGTTTACTTCCTGATGCTGCATGCTTGGCTGGGAAGTGCTGACAAAAGAGGCAGATTGAAAAATTAAAAAGCAGACTTTGACAAGCTTCACGAATTCATGTTCCTGTCGCTTGTTTCATTAATTTCAAATTTTGATAAACAGTAAAAGATTGATATTCTTACACACATTCTACGTGTATCTTTGCAACAGCATTGGCAGACTCTGTGTAAGTTTTTGTGTGTGTGTGTGTATGTGTGTTAACCAAAACAGCAGAAAATGAAATATCCTATTAGGAATTAGTCAACGAAAATTAAAGGGTAAAAAAATAATAATCATAAACAACCAAAAATAAAAGTCAAATCACAAAATAATCAGTAAAACTCAGGACATCACAATTAAGATAGCACAGACAATACTGGGACGAATACAATAATGGACACAAGAGAGGATAACAATGACGACGTCACAGACAACAGACTAGATGACATAACAAAGACACAAAAGAACACACTAGATTTCCAAAGGCAGACTTTTCACGATGTTTCAGGAGCGGACATCTGCTCCCGTCTTCAGGTGAAGTAAAAGTGAAGTGGTTAATGGATGTGTTGACTACAGCCAACTAGGCTTGTTTTCTCTTTTCGTTGTTTGTTATTCTTAGTCTCACTCTAAGATTTCTGGGATGGCATACATCGCAATGGCGTATATCCACAATATGTAGTACAGTTTGTCTTGAATCAGTGTTGTACGTGTACTGTGACATCGTCTAAATCCCGATTGGTATTGGTCGAGCAGTTGGGAAATCAGACCCTTAAAAGCTGACGTGAAGTAGTCCAGCCCACTCTCACCAGAAGAAAACAGGAACCAAAATTGGTCGACATCGAGCGGGGCCCAAGCCCAAATCACTACAAACTCAGCACATCCCAGCGAGCCGGCAGCCACTCACAAGCTGTATGCACTGCCGTTGCCATGGTATTGTCAATGTTGCATATTTACTACTTACACGCTACAATTTGACATAAAAGAGTTTGATGCTAATACTGTATTTCTATTGTGATAAATCCTTCCAGCAGTCTGTCACGTAAGATAAATCCAACTTTTCCATGTGTTATTTACCCAAAAACCTTAATTTCCGTGTAAGACCCACACCCCGATTTTTCAATTAAGTTTCTGAGAAAAAAATTTGTGGGTGGTAACTGACACATCTGTAGAAACCGCACAGTCGAACTGCCGTATCTGAAGAATTCACTTAACTGCGAACAGACTGTAGAGTATGATCATGATGTTTTTATCTGAGAATGTGAGCTACACGTGGAAGTGGATACTTTTAGACACTTCTGATATTCGCCAAACAGAGCCGTCACAAAGAGAGAGTACAGAGACACTGTTCTTTGGAAAAAACAATTGCTACCAAAACTGCAGACATAGTTGACGCTAATGTTACTAAACGAAAGCCAAACCAAGAACCGAAATACATTTTATATGCCCAGAAACTAGCACCTTCCTACAGTAAAGTATCGAAATAATAACATGATGTGTATTAAGAAAACAAAATAACAACTGCACAATATAACTACAAAAAACATTTTCCATGTAATACAACTGTAATAAAAATACATACTCCTCGTAGACGACAATTCTGAGATAGGTACAATAGTAAATATTACTTTTGTAATCAAGACAAATTTTTTGTTCTATCTGTTTTCAAAATTGTTTGCCTTCCAAAAAAAAAAAAAAAAAATTGTGCTTTTGTGAAACATTTTCTTCCGAGTACTGGACTTCTGAGAAGTTTCATTGCCAACATGCCGGCTTTCAGCAACTCTGACAGCACTTAACAACTGTCAAACAATACAAAGACAAGGGTGCTTGCCATCACAATGGGCTGCATGTGGTAGCTACATACTACTCAAGGTCACTTAGATAAGACGAGGGTCTGTCATAACAATTTTTGCCGCCATTGTCAAATCTCATCTTAATAAAGATTCACTGTAGTTGAAAAATAAAATGGCAGTTGACTTGTTTTAACTGACTTTTAACTAGCAACGGTAGAAGGTGAAGAATAGTAGTATCAATGTTAAGCACCATAAATTTTTTTTGTACGTTTTGCCAATCTCTGATACCATGGTATCAGCATATACTTAGGTATGTACAGTATCTGTATCGGCTCAGCACTACTAAGTGTTGTTGAATGAATAAATTACTGACTAAATGGATACATGGCTACACTGATAAATTTATGAATGAATGACTAATGGCTAAATAAATTAAAATCAGTAAATGTAGAGGATAGAAACAACAAGGGTCTCCTAACCTCGCCAAGAAAACACTGATATTTGAGCCAAGCAGTCACCATGGACTCATGGAACATACAATCTCACCTTGGGTGCAGGCTGCTGCTCAGGGAATGCTTTCTCCTGCTCCTTGTTGTGCCGCAACTTGCGAGGTGCGTCCGTGTCCACGCATTCCACGTCTGAGCCCGATGACTCCTTGTCACACTCCGAACACTGCCTGTGTCACGCACAAACACAGTCCTCATACATACAGCTCAGAAAGAGGAGGAGGGAGGTAGGTAGGTAGGTTGTCAGAGCTCAACAACATCTCAACAGCGAGATCAATACAGATCGAACCTTTGTCTCGGACAGGAAAAATGGAAAGGATCGGCATTGACCTTAAGTTAGAGATAATTTTTGAAAACCATGGAAGAGAGAAATCAAGAAGGTCAGAATGGAAATCAAACTCAGGTACTGCTGGATACAAGTCCAACACCTTACAACTATGCCACCATGTTAAAATACAGAGAGAAAAAAAAAAACAAAAATTGAGTAACAGGTGGTCAGGGTTTAGTTACGAAAACCAAGAAAAATTTCTAACAAAGGAATGTCTAAGATTAGTTTCAAAATCCTTTAATTAGCATTCAAACACTGCAATACTTTCAACTTAGATTTATAAGTACTATTTAAATTACTTTTATTTCTATAATTTTTAGAGCAAAATAGATACTATGTAGTAAATTATTACCTGTTACAAATTGGTAGGAAACAAGCTGGACTAATGCTCCTAATGAGTGAAATTTTTTTTACCTATTTTAGCAAATAAAGCATCAGCAACAATTTAAAAAATTGCCCTTAAGAAGATTACATTAAATATTTTACTGTCTTGCTTCATGAAAAAAAACTGTTTTAAAATGCCACTGCTGCCAGTGGCAATTTAATTTTTTTTGCATGAACTTGTGTACTTTTGTAACGTCGGGAATAGGAGTTACTCACAGTAGACCCGGCAAAGGAGGATATCCCTACCCATAACTTACGAACCTGATGCCATGGCATAGGGCCACAAGGCAGCACAGGCAGAGGGTTGCCTCAGGCATCAAAATGCAGTTGGATGGGGTAAGGTCTACTGTCAAGGTATAAGAGCAGTTGAAGCTGGAAGCCGCACGGATCGACACGACCCAGTCCCTCAGCCATCCACAGGAGGAAACTCAGCTATTCCACATGACAAACAGTTCCTTTGACCCTTTAGAAAACCTTATGAAAAGAAATTTAGTGACTAACCTTAAATTACGCACTACATTTGTACATCAAAAGATTCAAACATTTGTAGGTGAATTAAAGAGTACTGTTCCTACATAAAAATACCTGTTTTAACTAGGTGTTACGGTTTTGTGTTTGTTCCTCGCTATAGCAGTGTTCTCGCTATTAAAGTGGACCAATTTTGATACACAAAAAAAAAAAAATAGCCAAAATTTCATTAAAATTAAGCTATTTAACAGGAAAAAACTTAAGTTAATTATACTTTATTTTAGCAGGTCAGCATGTGCTCTTTTCGATGACACCCAAAAAGCATGTTGATCAAAACAAACTGAAAACCACGAGTACTTGTCACAGCTGCTGAGCTGAACTAAAATTTGCGCGGTTTCTGATGAAAACAATGGCATTTCACCTGGGCCTGGACAGTTATAAAATTTACGCTCCAGCCTATGCACAATGTACTACCAGAACAAAAATAAAGTGATGGCAAACTATAGTCGTGTATATGGTACTATCAATTACTGCGTTATTTTACAGGCAAGTAATTTTCACTCGGCCGAAATAGCGGAGTGTTGGCAAGACAAAAGAAATATTATCTGCACTTTCAATCAGTCGAGGTTGATAGGAAAAAACCAAGTCCGACTGAATAATTGTTATAAAAAAATCTTAAGTGACTCAGTTATCACTCTTTGAGGATATTACTTAATTTAGAGAAATGTTGAAGCATGTGCATATCCATTACAGGACTGTCATTTTAGCTTTGTTTACACTGTTAAAAAAAAGTGTGCATCGTCTTTTACTGTTACAAAACACCAGGGGCCGGTGTCAGAAATGTGATTTCTTACTTTTCTTTCACAAGATTTTCTGCTGTTCTCAAGCAATGAACACGTCCACATTTATTACTGGTAATTACTATCAACAGTGATAAGTTATCTAGGACACAGCATCTCGCAAGGAATGTTTGAACATTTCATGTTGAGTGTTGAGTGGTCGCACAGGCGACAGAAGCATCTGCCTGGCAGCCAGATGATCTTGTACTGTATTTGGTAGAAAAATCCAGCATTATTTTTGTTGCTCACCACAAAAAATATCAAGTCAAAAATCAGTGTTCGAAATGCTACATAGGTTCACATGGTCACGAAACTTGCCTCAAGCCCGGTTCAAGCAATGTCTGCAAAGTTCTTTCTTCTAATAAAATCACAAATTTTCAATGAAAATTTTTGCCATATTTTGTTGGTTCTTCGAAAAGACCTCGTTATAAGAGTTCTCGCTATTGCGGGATTCTACTGTATGGTCCACTCGTAGCATTATCTACGATCCACAGTTTTTGTGCAAAATGCATGTTAAACTTTTGAGCAACGATACAGAGCCTATCACGTAGGGTGCTGCGTACGTCCACATTTGTTGTGTACCAACACACCGTACAGTTGGTGGAAACTCACTGTAAACATAATTTACTGTACCTTAATTACCTCACATAAGTAACCAACACTTTGCTCCTGGCGTTCTATTGGTTGCTGCAGCTGAAGCTGTATGTGTTTAAAAACCTGGTGAGAAGCATGCAGGTGAAACAACCAGACTTTTTTTTTGTACACCATCAAAGCAGCAGTATTAAATATGTGCATGTCATTGTCACCACAGAAGTAGTATGCAATAATGGGAGGAGGGAGGCCTTCTTGGATAGGAAAGGTACTGAATAGATGTTGACACATTAGTACTGACCCAAAATTGAACTGATAATAGGGTTGTGCAAAAGTGACTTATTTCCCACAAAACAAAAGTGAAAAAATGTACGAACTTTCGCAAAATCAAAACAAAAAAAAAAGTTCTTTTGAGATGAATTTAGCCTTAACGAAAGTTAAACTAAATTTTAAAAATTAAAAATATTAAATATTAAAATATAATTATGCTAAATCAACGTGCATATTTTTTCACAATAAAGTCCAATAGGCCTATCATATGATACTTATATCACCTTACCGAAAGTGCATTTCACTCTTGGATTTCAGTACAGTCTATTACATATACTGCCCCGCTTCCTCAAGGCTAAATGGGAGAGGGTGGTCCACAGGTGAGGCACCGTTGATTTGGCTAGCTGTAGGGAGAGAGCTTAAGAGACTCCTCCTGTGGATTGATGAAAAGCCTAGCGTGTCCAGGGAGAGTGGTGTCCCTTGTGTAGGGCCTACGCTGGATGCTTTTGTGCGAGCAGAGGAAGGGGGTTTCAGAATTCTTTATATGGGTAAGGTCGATGTCCACTCACCTTATTAAAATAACTTTCTGAGCAACCTTTTCTTTTCGTCAGATATGAGAGCGGTTCGCTTGGGCATTCGGCGGTCCTCTGCGATGATCTCCTGGATCCGCTGGTGCAGGAGAGCAGGCCTAGGGGGAGTCTTGATAGGACTCAGTAACTGGATCTGTTGGCGCTGGATCTCTCTAAGAATCTTGCTGAACCGCACGTGTTTGCAGGTTCGGGCCTGAGGGGCCGGAAGCTGTTTATATTGAGCGCTGAGCTCAGACAGGGTAGGCTCAGGGCCTGGTAGTTTCCGCAGTTCCGGGATTAGACCGGCAGGATATGTGTCCTTTTGGGCGACTAACTGTTGTCGCGCCTTTGCGGCTTGCTGTCGAGGACTTAATATCTCCTCCTGAGATGAGCGGGCCTCTGATTCAGACATTTAATTCAGAAAATAAAAGAATAAATTGCGTTTCACTGGTTATATTGTTGACTCGTTCAAAGTACACAAGTTCACAAAACACTTTACAATTCTTCCTGTTTTCAAATCTTTGTACACACTTTTACAGAATTTACAACTGGTTTATACTTCTCTCGCACTTTACTACTGCAAATACTACTGATTTAACACAACTTTGCCACTGAAATATGATACTACTGACTTATCACTGGCACTCTGCCACGTGTTTAGACTGCTTCGCGGGAGCCTCCGATTACTGACTTCCGCTTTCCGGTAGATACTGCTGGCACGCCTCGTGGCGGCCGATAGAGCTGCGCAAGTGGGTGCGTTCCCAAAGCTACCGCGCGCTAGAGTGACCGACTCCCTACGTCGTTTCTAGACACTCGGGAGGTAGAGTAGGTTTGGGTAGGAGGACTTAGGTGGCAGTCTCCCGCCACAGCCCCGGATAGGTGGTAGTTGAGGGTAAGAGGGTAGGAGGGTTTAGGTGGCAGTTTCCCGCCACAACCCGTAAGGTAAGGGGAGAGTGCCTAGAGAACTCTGTAGGAGCCGAGCCCTAGGAAATACTGATTTCTGGAGGGCGAGAGGCGCCTTATATACCCGTCCGAGGGGGTGGAAGTCCCGTTAGGCGGGTGGGTTCAAAATGGCCGCTCGGCCGCTGGAGCTGTCTGCTCTGCAGGGTTACCAATACTAGAAAACATAATTTCGCTCGCCCCATAACACAACATACTTACTATTAAAATATTATTACGTGTTGCCGTTTAAACCCTTTTTAAATAACAATCATACATTTTAGACACTTTAAATAATTTTATTTACAGTACATCAAATATTATCTCGTGCATAATTTATCTTATTCAATCAAAGTCCGTGCACGTAGTTTTTGGCATCATGGCCGTGACTGTAAATACATTAATATTACGTGAAATGTTCTTCAGGTACGTGAGTCTTTCTTTACACACACAAATTATTACAATAAAATAGTATTTGATTACTAACAAGTGCAAACAGCGTAATATTATGTACATATTCAGAAATCGGCAACACGTGGTTACGTTTTAGGCCTAACCTACAAATACAACCAAATCAACTTAAAAGGGAGGCGAGCTTTAGTATGGATATTATTAAGGACACAGTGGCGATGCGTCAATATTTTGGTGTCCTTTGATGTAGCTAACTGTACCATGACCACCCTTCCATCGGGGCTAATCTTCACATGGTGATGGCACCTAACAATATTTCACAGCAGCAGAGGCAGTAACGAGGGTTGCGATCCCCAACAATTAGCAAGCTACTACGCCTAGGCAAGGGTATAATTTAATTCAATCAGAGCTAGATACTCGTAACTTCAAGTCTAGCAAAACTAGCAGTGATCAACATGATCTGCAAGTAATATCACAATTATTAACAACTCTGTAAAAAGAAAATTACCATTAACTTCAAATTCAAAGGTCTGTTTAATCGCATCAGCGATTTATTGACAAATCAAAACATAATCATCAGTTACAAAACCTCGCAAATTATACAAACTCAAATAATAACCAAGGATCAAAATCAAAACATGCAACAAATAACATTGAACATTAAACATTAATTTTACAAAAATACAATTTAACAGGCGTGCAAATGGAATCTCATTTAAAGTTGAACAAATAGGGAATAACAAGAAGCCCTAGTCGATAACCCTGAGGAGGGTGTAGCAAAGACAACAACTAAACATAGGCTAGCCCTACCTCATAGGGAACTAGCTCACACAACAAGTGCTGACTCTCAGCAGCAAACCCTAACATAAATTCGAGGGGACACACGCCCCTAAACATACTTACATACTACATAATTAAAGCTTCCAGGAACCACGCCCCAACATACATTCTCCGACACAAGCATATCCTACCTCAGGAGTATGCATACACAGCTTACACCCTCACACAAAAGTCTCATAGTCGGGCACAGAAGGTGCATGCAAAACATCTAATTGGTTTACTATTAAAGATCGGAAATGGTTTACATTCGCTATTAAATCCAAGCATCAAATTGCACACCTTTAAAGATTAATTAACCAATTAATAAAACTTATTGAAATTACATGTCTGCCCCTCTCTCTCTCTCTCACTGAATAATAATTACATATTTACTTTAACTTACTTATGAAATCCCGAACGCGAAAGTTACTTTAATTTATCAGAAAAAGTGAAAACAACAACAAACAACACAAGACGCGAACGAAACACTAGGACTTGGGCCATTATGCTACAGGACTTCAACTCAAGAAATAATAAACACGAAACTAAACAAGGCGCCACAAATTAATCATTTACAAGTCCTGCAGCATAACAACCCATTCCACATTTACAATAACGAATAACAAAGCAACACTTACATTTCACTGGAAG